>JASDQU010686179.1:0-10851 GCA_032191745.1 Picea mariana | reverse complement strand
CCATTCGTACAACCCTTTGTTGGTTTTGAAGGTTGTCCGAATGGCTAGACATGCCGTTTGGTTGACGAATGCACCGAGTACATTCATGAGGCTGATGAATGAAGTGTTGAAAGAATTCATTGGTAAGTTTTTCATTTTAGATGACATCTTGATTTTCAACAAAACGAAAGAAGAACATCTTAAGCATTTAGCTGCAGTGATGAGAAAACTACAGCAAGTGAAGCTATTGATCAATGTGAGGAAATCTTCATTTATGAAGACAGAACTCATTTACTTGGGATTTGTCGTATCGGCGAATGAGTTGAAGATGGATCCAAGTAAATTGGAGGTGATTAAAAATTGGCCATCACCAAGAAATGTTTTCGAGGTGAGAAGTTTCCACAGATTGGCAAGTTTCTACAGAAAATTCATTAGGAACTTCAGTGAAATTAGCGCAGCAATGATGGACATAGTCAAGAAAATACATAAATCTTTTCATTGGACTGAAGAGGCAGAAAAGAGCTTCAATCTATTGAAGCGGAAGATCACCGAACAGTCAGTTTTGGTGTTGCTGGACTTTGCAAAAGTGTTCTAGGTGAAATGTGATGCAAGTGGCTTTGCCATAGGAGCGGTCTTGAGCCAAGAGGACAGACCAATTTCATATTTCAGTGAGAAGCTGGATGAGAAAAAAGTGAAATAATCAACGTATGATAAAGGATTTTATGCTATCATACAGGCGTTGAAGAGGTGGAGGAATTACTTGATCCCAAAAGAGTTTGTAATGTATAGTGATAATAATGCATTATAGTTTGTGACTCAGGAGGAGAAGCTAAATCAGAAACATGATAGATGGGTAGAGTATATGCAGAATTTTACATTTGCAAATAAACACATTTCAGGGACTGCTAACAAAGTGGTTGATTCTTTGAGCAGGAAGTGTTTGTTGCTGTAGGAGTTTCGAGTCAAAACATTGGGTTTTGAAAACCTTAAGGACATGTATGCAGAAGATGTCAATTTTGCAGAGGCATATGAGGCAGCTGAGAATCCAGTTCTCAGAGACAGAAGCCCGTGGATGGATTACATGATCCAAAATGGACTGTTGTTCAGAGGAAATCAATTATGCATTCCACATTGCTCCATGAGGGAGAATCTGCTACAAGAAAAACACAGTGGTGGATTAGCAGGGCATTTTGGCCACAATAAGACGTTTGAAAAGATGAGAGAAGTATAATTCTAGCCAAAGATGTAGACATATGTCAAGAAATTTGTTGACAGGTGTAGAATTTGGCAGCATTCGAAGGGCAAGAGGCATAATGCGAGATTCTATCAATCGTTACCCATACCTGAAAGGCCATGGGATGAAATCAACATGGATTTTGTATTGGGATTGCCTAGGACGCAAAGAGGACATGATTTGATCTTTGTGGTGGTTGACAGGTTTTCCAAAATGGCACATTTTATTCCATGCCAGAAGACCAGCGATGCTACTCATATCGCAAACTTGTTCTTCAAGGAGATTGTTAGACTTCATGGGTTACCTAGAAGTATAGTATCGGACAGGGATACAAAATTCATTGGACATTTCTGGAGGACATTGTGGAAGAATATGGGGACTAACTTGATGTTTAGTTCAGCCTATCACCCTCAGAACAATGGGCAAACAGAGGTGGTGAATCAAAGTTTAGGATATTTACTCAGGAGCTTGGTGACAGAGCACCATAGCAGTTGGGATAACTTGTTGCCACAGGCAGAATTTTCTTACAACGATTAAGTGAATAGAAGCACAGGTAAAAGTCCATTTAAGATTGTATATGGCAAGTAGCCAAGAAGAGTGTCTGAGCTGATGGATTCAGAGCAAATAATGACAAAGAGTGAAAGAACTGAAGAATTCGCAGAGGCGATGGAAGAACTTCACAGCAGAGTGAAGCAGCGATTGCTGGAGTCAAACCAAGAATATAAGCACAGAGCGGATCAACATTGGAGACAACTTCAATTCGAAGTTGGTGATCTAGTTCTAGCACATCTGAGGAAGGAAAGGTTCCCAAGGGAAACATATAACAAGATGAAGATGAATAAAATTGGGCCATGCAGAGTCCTGAATAAATTGGGAGAAAACGCTTATGAAATTGAATTCCCGGATGAGATTGGAATATCTCCGACATTCAATGTTTTAGACTTATAACCATATAAGGCTGAAGAAGTAGGAGATGGAAGTGAAGAATAGCCAAAGATTCAGTGGCAGAGGCAGATGCTGATTGCAGACAGGCCACATATGGAGCGCATACTTGACAAAAGAGTCAGCAAAAGAACCAGACGGAAGCAATACTTTGAGTATCTAGTGAAATGGAAGAAACATCCAGTGGAAGATGCCAGCTAGGAGACAGAAGCAGTCATTCAAAAGCATGGATAGACTGTGCAAGAGCTCATGGACAGGAGCCCATGAAATTTTTCAAGCCGAGGAGTATGATGCAGAAGCATCGCCAACTCAACAAGCGAGCCAACACATCAAGCAAAAGTTGAGCTGGATAAACAAACCCAAATTTTGAAAGTGATTTGGGGATTGTAGCGCAAGTCTTTAATGAATCCTTTATGAAGGAGCACCTTTTGTATGTTGTATCAGACCTCGAGCCATACGCTCTTGTCTGAAATAGATAGGAGGCATTTAATATATTTAATCCAAGCAGGTAGGATTTATTTTTCCAGATTAGACAGTTTTAGAGTCTGAGAGGGAAAACGGATATAGACACCCTCTTTGTATCATTGTAACATTAGTCATAGGAAGCATTCAGAAGAGAGGAGAATGTAGAGAGATCTGTGAAGAACACCTATGTGCAGATGATTGAATTAATAGAATGAAGTTCTGATTCAATTTCATGGCTGGTGTTGTTTCTCTGTGTAGATTGTTTATGTGCTCATGAATGCTTATTTTTGGTATGCACTTGCTTTGTATATGTTGTGTATGTGATTTCAGTGTTTAAACTGAAGTCTAAAAGAGAATAAGTTTCAATTGTTTCTCTATCTGAGCCAGGAGATTCCTGCAAAGAGTGCAGTTGAATTCATCTGCAAGGAGTGCATTGATGAGGGCTTGATAGTCTAACTTTTGTTCTTATTTGCCCAGAAGTAGAAGTGGGTTGTTGAAACCATGCAAGGAGTGTGCAGGTTGAAGGAAGAAGAAGTCTTAGTTGTTATTCTGAGCAAAGGAGATAGACGACTGCTGCTGCAGGAAGTGTGCAGAGTCTGGCAGATTCAACACTTGGAAAGTTGTTGAATGTTGAGCGCAAATAGTGCATGCAAGCTCATGAGGTATAGCACCTTTGTGTTAATCGTGAAAGAAAGACCCGAGAGTTTTATTGACGAAGGTTAGAGAAAGAGTTGCAAGAACAGGCGTCGGAGGACAAGTTCTGAGAAAATACATTCAGTCCTCTCGAGAAATCCTCAAGGAGGAAAAATCAACGGTCAAGATTCACAAGGAAGGTTGGCAAAATCCCGACAGCGGTCAGATCTCATGGAATATGTGCATGGTTTAAGACTTAGCGTGTAGGGAAGGAGCTAGAGCTCATCGAGATTCGACTCATCGAAGAATCGGAGTCCCCAGGGACATAGAATTCTCACAGGGAGAAGTCGCGACTCGCGATTTTCCAAGGGAACCATAGCCGTAGATCCTGGACTAGACACGTGTTAGTAATCCGGAGAGTTGGGGTTCGGCATTGGGAGTTTCCACCTACCAAGGAATTGATACATTTGTAATCGCGATCTCACGATACCCGATAGTGTGGGAGGAAGTCGTGACGTGGAAGGGTTAGTCCTCACCTGCATTGGGGATCAAATTTTCGAGGTTCTCGGTGTCATGGGAGTCGCTACAGGAGGAGTCCTGAAACTCCAAAATTCGATAACCACATAGTCGACATGTTGAGTGGAGGACAGGTGTCGAAAGGTTGATCCTTGTCGTGGGTTCGAAGCCAGGTGGCATCGGAAGTCGGGGATCGAAGATCCCAAGAGCGCGAGTTATACACATAGCAATTCCATGAAGTCCAAAAATTTGAAGTGGGAGAAGGCTGTGTTCGGGTGGACCAACAGGTTGTGCGAGAAAGGAGTTAGTTGGAGGGCTAAAGAATGTAGTGGTACCATTGGAGATCGGGATTTGGAAATTCATTTGAGCAGCGACTCAGGATAGTGTGAGTACGGATTTCCCGATGGGGTTAATTCTTGACAGAGAGATAGGAAGCTGTGGGAAAGTGGTCATCGGGATTCGGGGAATTATGAGACCCGATTCCGTTGTTTCCAGGATTCGCGATCTTGCGAGGTCCTATTCTCCGATACGAAAAAGGAGATCGTCAGGAGAGCATCCTGTAGGTGCAGAGAAGTCCTGATAAGGGATAAGAAGAGTATTCAGCTCTTCGGGCCCGTGAAGAAGAAGGTCCTGGTAGGAGCGGGACTGCCCGGGTGGCACGTGCTGCGTCAAAAACATTTCTATATTTGATATTTTCAAAACATCAAACAAACAATTATGGTGAATTGGATACATGATTTCCAAAGTATATAAAAGGAACTAAGGAGTTTTCATAGTAAAATGGCATAGATATTATTCTTTGGTATAATACAGAAAATGATATTAGATATATACATAGGAACAATACACATGATATTATATATATACATAGATGCATATACATAATGCAAGTTCATCATGGAAAAATATAAAATATTGAAACTATTGTAGGGAGTTAGTTTATATTACCAATTGAATAGTATAGATGTTCACCAAAGTGATTATATAGAGAAATCAATCAACGTGCATTTACATTCTTGTGTCCAATATCATTATATCTAATGTAGGTTGTGGTTGTTAATTGTAATTGCAAAGGCAAGGCTAATCAACTTCTTAAGACAAGAGAATGAATAGTGTTTTGCAAGATTAAAAAGATTGTTTTTACAATGGGAAGGGATATGTTACATCAAAATGAGAATAATGGAATTTAATAATAAACTATTATTGTAAATATATGAATGCAAAGGAAGATTAGAGGATAATTTATTAATATAAAAGTTATTTCATCATTAAACTAAATTTTATTAAGGGAAAATTGATCAAATGACTATGTTTTTGATACTTTAAGCTAGTGTTGCTCCCCCTCATTATGATGGGGGTTATTACTAGATAGCACAAAATAAATAAGATGGAAGAAAAGAGGATTTTTAAGTTATATTCAAATTCTTGTCACATAAAGAGCATGAGAAAGCGAGGAAGAACTGAGTTGACTGATTAATGCTTTTGAAGGGAACTCAATAGAAGAGCAAGAACAACACAAATTTCTTTGCATTTTTTCTTCTTTGCATCAAGTAAGTTATAGTGGTCAAGTTGACATAGTACATAGAAGCATTAGTGAATAGAGTATAATAGAAAACATCATTTAACATAGTATAATAGACATATAATATAAGTTATAGTGGTTAAGTTTACAATGTACATATAAGCATTGATGAATAGAGAATAATAGAAAACATCAATAAACATAGTATAATATACATATACTATAGAAAACATAATACAAGAACATGATCATATCTTTGGGATAGTGATACTTATTATGTGATAAGTGTGGATAAATATTGTCTATATCCATATTTTCTAAATGTCAAAAAGGTTTGATAAATGTTTTTTGCTTATGGAAAGCTTTAGCCAGGGATCTGTTTTCAATGTCTATCGAGATAAATTTTAAATTAGTATTTTAAATATATATATACTAGCATAAAGTGACTAATATAAATGTTATTCAAGATCGATACCAAGGAATGACCCAGTGAGGACTTCAACAAACTTCCAAATATAATTTTTGTTAGCAATGGATAAAATGAAATGTAGAACAAAAGAAACTACTATGCAAAAACAATGTGCAACATATACTATCAACAAAGAATAAAGAACATGTAAAGCAACAAAATAAGTACCTTTCTATTTCTTGTGCTATGTTTTTTTTTGTTTGTGTGTTTTTTATAATGACTATAGTTGTTTTAATATATTCTGTAGTAAATAAAGCAGTTAGCTATGCAAATAAATTCTAGTAAAATGCAATAGAAACTCTTTTTTTGTTTGAGACAATAACTTGTAGAGTATACCAACCTATTGACACGCGAGACACACTTTGTTGATATAGTACAAAAATAAACCAAAATATGTGAATATGGAAATATGATTTACACAATAGGAAATTGGGAAAAAGAAACTTGTAAATATGTAGGCAACAAATGGAAATATGCTAATGTGTAATATTATTTACATATATGTCAAAGTTCAAGTACTAAATAAAGGGTATCGTGATCAGTCCAATATGTATCTAATACGAATATATTGTATTGTAGATTGGCTATGCTTGACCATATGTGATCAATAAGCGGTTTTTGCAAAAAAAAAATGTGTCCAAGAGGAAATGGAGATTGTACCTGGCCATGTAGCTTTCCAGTTTTTTTGTTTTTTCAATGCTTTGTAGCATGTCAATATTGAAGTCTCCTAGAATGTTAATGACTTTGTTTGGATGTAAAGTACATAATGATTTTGTAATGATGCTTATTATGTTGGTCAAATTTGCATGTTAACTGACATAGATGTTGAGTATTGTGATTTGCAATCCATGAATGATTATGTTTGCTAGCATAGCTTCTACATTATATTTTTCGAAATGACTATGTTCTAAAAGTGTTATATGTTTTTTGACCAATATCATAACTCGATCTTTAATTTGCAATTTGATATGCAAATGAAGTTTGGAAAGTATTCATTGTTCATGGAAAGTGTTATATCAGATTGCATTGTTATATCAATAAAGAATAACAATTGTTCATGGAAAGTGTTATATCAATAAAGAATAAAGAACATATACTATCATATTGCATTGTGTCATAATCATTGCATATGTCAACAATATGTGCATGTAAGTTGTGTGTGTTTATTGAAAGAATTGAGATGGATGATTCTGAGTGTATGGATTGATAATCATATTCTAGATTCCATTTTTCACTACTGCATAAATGTTGCATCTCGATATCGACTTTTTGTTTGACTTTGAAGTTATTCTTCGAAAGAGGATTTAATATATACAATCATTCTATGTTTCTTACACGAGATAAAGCTATGTATACTATTCCATTTATTCGTATCCTAGCAAGGTTAAATGAAACATTGTCTAGGGTTAAACCTTGTGATCTATGTATTGTACATGCACATGCAAGTTGGATTGTAAATTGTTTTATGATTTTTAGTTGAGTTTTTTTTTTTTCTGTGAGTGACATTAGTTTTTCTATTCGTAGTATAAGAATCCATTCTTGTGAAATCTCTGGCCTATATAGATAAGATAGCTTGTTTTCTTGTCGATGCCCAATATTTGAATTATAGAACTTAATCCATATTACATCAACTTTATCTATTTTGGTATAGGCCTTGATTATTCCATCTGCACCATTTACCAAACCATCTTTTGAATCATAGTTGCAAGCATATATTTCATCTAACATGTTTCATTTTATGACAAATTCTGAGGGAAAAGTAGTTGTATGTTGATGGTATGACACATTTCCATGGTTCTCTTCTTCCTCATCAATCACCTTAATTGAAATTTCATTTCTGGGTATGAGCAATAGCATATGCTTGTTATGCATTGCAACATATTTGTTTTTGTAAAACAGATAAGGAAATGTTGGGTCATTTGGTGCAGGTCAAATGCAATTTCTATTCAGATATGCTAAATCATCATCTGTTTGGTTGTTTTTGTGCATCCTATTCAAAATCGTGATGAATGTTTCATCTTTTTGGTGCATTGTAGTATGCAATTCATAACATTTTATACTATATTTCCAAAAGTCATGTGTTATTGTTTGCATGTTCATTATAGGTTGTTAAAAAATCAGAGAGTCTTGTATGGGTTGTGCTTGATAAAAATCACCACAAAATATCATATCAATATTTCCAAAGTATTTAGTTTGTACATATTTTATGTTTCTTAGTCGATTGTCAATGGAATATAAGAATCGGCTTCCAATCAAAGAAGCTTCATCTATGAAAACAAGTTGTAGTTCTTGGTAAAGTTTTGATAAGGTGTCTAATGTTTCTTTGCTAAGTAAAAGAAAATGTGACTTGTTGAAGGGCATTAGTAATGCAGAGTGGATTGTTGTTCCGCCTACATTATATGTTGTCTTACCCGTATATGCCAATATCAATCCCTTAGGTTTTAAAGGATCATTTGTATTATATGCATCATAGATTCAGATAAGGCTTTGGAGTACCACCTTTGTTGTAAATGTTTTTCCTGTTCCTCCTCCATCTGTAAGGAATCAATACAATTGTTAAGCCCTAATATTGGCTCATTACCCCTTAATTGGGGCATATTATATTAGTAATGTTATTTTATTTATGTCAGCTTTAGGCCACTAGTTGTAATTATACCTCCTAGTCTCCTATATATACCAAAGAGACATTTTCATTTTGAATCATCTTGTACTTGAACATTTAAGTGGGGTAAAAGGAGGTTGCCCCCTCGAAGGGACTTATTATCTGAAATTATCTCTTTTTCAAGGTGAGTAATTTTTTTGAGGTTTTTCTATGCTATATTGATATTTGGTTCTTAACATATGGTATCAGAGCTCAAGGTCTTGGGGTTTCACTGCTACATCTAAGACACCTTGTCATTTTCACTATAAACGTTTTTCTACAACGTTTCAGAAGGAATGTATTGGAGGATATTTTGAAGATGGATCAAGGTACGTTGGGTTAAAAATTCATCTCCTGAGGCTTTATACTTTTGGAGATATAGCCTGTACAAGATAGCGTTTTGTAATCATCCTAAAATGAGTCATTTGGTAATTTTCAATATAAATTTTTTTACGTAATGTTTTAGACCCTAAATTCCATAGGATATTTACAGAAATAAGTAAGGTATCTATGGTAAAAATTTCAAATTCTGGGTTATCTTAAATTTGTAGATACACCTTGTGTAAGATAGGGTATCTGACTAGTCCTATTGACTAGTCTCAAGAAGGTGTTCCAGGTAAAAAAATAATAAAATCTTCCTAGAGTATATGAATTGAGTGGGACTGGTTTCATTAGATCGTGGACAGTCTGTAGTATTTCTGGTGTGAGTTTCAGAATTTTATATCAATTATTTTTTGTGGGGCATTCTATACAAGTGAGATCTTCTGGAAAGGCCAAAAATTGGCAAGTTGTGGGGAAGTTACCATAAATTCCACTTGGCACATCCAATTTTGATCAGACCTGTGGCATTGCAGAGAAGAAATATAACAGAACTACATAAAAGAGAGTTTCATACTCAGAAGGGGCAAAAATTGGAAAGTTGTGGGGCATATTTAGCAGAACCACCTCAAAATCAAGGTTCAAAAGTAATACTTGGTGAACATGCCACCAAAAAAGGGAACCTCTACACCAAATAAGCTTCCAGAAAATCCTACTTGGAATCTTGATGAAGGTGAAAAAATGCGTAGGGACATAAATGAACTACAAAAGAAGATGGATTCAATGGAAGCTATGTTGGATACTAAGATGGATGGTTTAAAAGGGGAGATCATGGAAGTATTCAAAAAATTTGTAACAGAGAAGACACCTGAAAGTGAAAATGCATCCCATGAAATTCATGATAAGGACACAAAGAAGGTGAATCAAGAATGGAGAAACTCCAANAACATTTGAAGAAAAAGGATTATAATTACGTTATTACTGATTCAGCCCCCCTCTCAGTAATCCAACACTTGGAGGATATTTAGTAGACGGGTCAAGGTACGTTGAGTTCAAATTCAGCTCCTGAGGCCTTATACTTTCGGCGATACAACCTCTGCAAGATAGGGTTCTGGAATCATCTTGAACTGAGTCATTGCGGAATTTTCGCTATAACAAAAATTTTTGTAACGTTTCAGACCCTGAAATTTCGAGGATATTTACATAAATTAGTAAGGTTTTTGTGGTAAAAATTTCAGCTTCTGGTTCATCTTAAATTTTTAGATACACCTTGTGTAAGATAGGGTATCTGACTAGTCCTATTGACTAGTCTCAAGAAGGTGTTCCAAGTAAAACAATCAAAACTTCTTCCTAGAGTATCCAAATTGAGTGGGATTGGTTTCATTGGATCGTGGACAGTATTTAGTATTTCTTGTGTGAGTTTTAGAATTTTATATCAATTATTTTGTGCGGGGCACGGTATACAAGTGAGATCTCCTGGAAAGGCCAAAAATCAACAAGTTGTGGGGAAGTTACCGTAAATTCCACTTGGCACATCCAATTTTGATCAGACCTGTGGCATTGCAAAGAAGAAATATCAGAGAACTACATAAAATAAATTTTCATACCCAGAAGGACCAAAACTTTGGAGATACAACAGACGAAATATTGTCTAGCAGAACCACCTCAAAATCAAGGTTCAAAAGTGATACTTGGCCAACATGCCACCCAGAAAGGGAACTTCTACACCAAATAAGACTCCAAAAAATCCTACTTGGACTCTTGATGAAGGTGAATAAATGCGTAGGGACATAAATGATTTACAAAATAAGATAGTAACAAAAGATTAACTACAAGAGATGATGGAGGGTTTAAAAGGGGAGATCATGGAAGTATTGAAAAATTTCGTAACAGAGAAGACACTTGAAAGTGAAAATGAATCCCATGAAATTCATGATGACGACACAAGGAAGGTGAATTAAGAATGGAGACACTCCAACTTTGGTTTGAAGACCAACCACGTTCGTAAGATTGATATGAGGAAGTTTGATGGCAAGGACCCAATCACATGGATACTTCAGATGGAGAAATTCTTTGATCTCCATAATGTGTCACATACACAAAAGGTACAAATTGCTTCTTTATATTTAGAA
>JASDQU010686178.1:0-34285 GCA_032191745.1 Picea mariana | reverse complement strand
AACAAAATAATCAGATGTATATGATGCACCGAACTGGCGGTAATTTCTATCAGAAAATAGTGAAGTAGAAATCTATTAATACAATTACATTCATGGTAAATTTCCACCATTCAATTTTCATTCCAATCAAACTACTTAGTAGGGTTTACTTAACAAATACCGTTAAACTGTGAGTGTCTATCCTAATTTTCACTACATTCCTTCAGAATTAAACAAACAGAGTACCTCCTTCATATTAAACAGATGAAATCCTGTTAGCCAATAATTCACAAAGACATTTTCAACAAAGAAGGAGAAGATAGACATATCTGAACCAATTTCCGAACAACAAATGGAACAACCAATTTCCTCCCAACCTTAGAACAAAACAACCAATTCACTTGCCCCCGTTCACCCCCTAGCTTGACCATGAATCCATGAGGGCAAACTCAAAACTCCTCTTCAATAATTGTCCTTCAGTTTTCAAGAGATTTCTCCTTGCCTCACATTTAGCAAGTAGTGTTCATAACAACAAGAGATCAATATTTTTCCTTAGCATACTAGGCAATGTCCTGCCTTCTCCCATTTGCTATATATGCCAAAGAATTTGTGCCTAGGTCTTTTTCCCCTTTGGAAATTTTTGCAGCTTTCCAAATCCCTGATTTTCAGGGGCTGCCAATGGAAAAATTCCTAATTTCGCACTTGTAATAATCATCCTTGAGGTAGTTCCAACATGTTCCCCACTTATGGAGTCATGGTCAACTGATTTTAACCTAGTTGTTCCATTTGTCCATCAGTAATAAATATAAAATATTTTTCTTCATACAAGTTTCATAGTCAAGTAGTTAGTTGGGTCAAATAAGATCTCTGCCCAACAATCATAATTCATTAATTACAATTAACTAAATTCGAAATTCGGAATTTTCATAAATGGAAAAAAAATTCCAATTTCGAATTTACCAAAAATGAAAATAACTTCCTAAGAATTTTCAGACTTAAAAAAATAATTTATTTTTGGGGATGTTACATCCTTTCCCCCTTCAATAAAAAATTTTCCTCAATGTTCGTTCCTTTCTTGGAACAAGATTGGATGAAATTTACACAAATCTCCCTCCAAATCCCAAGTGGCCTCGTCAGGGCTAAAGTGCTTCCATTGCACTTTTACCTGGGTGACGACTTAGTTCCAAAGTGCTATTTCTCTCGTGTCCATAATGCGTAGAGGTTCCACTTGGAACTCGCCTTCTGGTTACACTTGCACCAAGTTCCAATCAATCATATGAGTATGGTCATGAACATAATTCTTTAACAAAGAAACATGAAATACATTATGAATTTTTAGATTGGTAGGAAGTGCAAGCTGGTATGCTACAGGTCCAATTCAAGCTAAGATCTCGAAAGGGACACAAAACCTGGGTGCCAACTTGGCACAACTCCCTAGCTTTAGTGAAATTTTTTTGGATTTGAATTTTAAATAGACGTGGTCTCCCACTTGAAATTCCAAGTGTCTTCTTTTCTGTGTTGCATAACTTTTTTGTCTGCACTGTGCCTCTTTCAAGTTCTGTTGTACTTTTCTTACCATGCTCTCCATTTCCTGGAGCATCTATGGTCCTACCATGAGTCTGTCAACTGGGTTATCCCAGCTAATTGAAGTTGTACACCTTCTTCCATACAATACTTCGAAAGGGCTCATCTTACCTGAAGTTTGGTATCCATTGTTGTATGAAAATTCTACCAAGTGCAGGTAGTATTCCCACTTGCTTGGTTTTGTTCTTACGTACATGAAGAGCATATCTTCTACGATTTGGTATGTTGGTTTAGTCTCCCCATCCATTTTTGGATGATAACTCGTGATGAAATTCAAGCTAGTATTTAACCCTACAAATAATTCTTTACAAAAAGCAGATGTAAATTTTGCGTCTCTATCCAAAATCACCATTTTAGGAATACCATGCAGTCTAAAAAATTCTTGCATGAATATTTCAGCGATGTTAATGGCTTTAAAAGTAGACTTTACAGGAATAAAGTGTACAGACTTTCTAAGTTTATCAATTACCACCATAATTGAACATTCTATTTTTGAGTTCTAGGCAAACTTGTAATAAAGTCTAGTGATATAGTCTCCCATTTCCATTCTGGCATAGGTAAGGGCTGCAACAGGCCAACTAGATTTTGGTGTTCAGTTTTTACCTGCTGACAATATTGACACTTAGCTAAGTATTTTGTTGTTTAACCCTTCATATTAGGCCATTAGAATCACTTTCTTAATGCTGTTATCGTTTTCTGGTATGCTGGGTGTCCAGAATATGGTTTCTTGTGAGCTTCATCCAAAACTATTAACTTTAACTCTGTTGAATCTGGTATGTATATTCTGTTTTTGAATCGTAGTCAACCATTTCTGTCCAAACTCAGATTTTTTTTGTCTGAATATTCTGTAGTGTTCTGTAATTCTGCCACTGTTTTAGTGTAATTTTCATTGTTATTACTTGCAGCCCTTATCCTATGCTCAAGATCGTTTTCTTCCCTGCTAATGTTTATTTTAAACAACCCATGAACTCTTCTTCTTAAGGAATCCACCACTTTGTTTTCCTTACCCTTGATATGTCTTACCTCAAAGTCAAATTCGCTCAAGAAGGCTAGCCATCTTGCTTGCCTTGCATTAAGGTCTGGCTGACTAAAAAAAAATTTCACACCATTGTTGTCCATCAATAACAGAAATTTTCTACCCATTACGTAGTGCCACCACATATTTAAGGCATGTATTACAACTGCCAACTCTAAGTCATGAGTGACGTAGTTTCGTTCATGTTCCTTTAGTTTTCGGGACTCATAACAAATGAGGTGCCCTTCTTGAGTTAGGACACCGCCTAGTCCTTCTTTACTCGCATCTACACAGATGGTGAAGTCTTTGTCTGGATCTGCTATCTTTAAAATGGGTGCAGTTGTTAATAATTGTTTTAACATATTGTAACTGTCTTGACATTTATGTGACTAGTTAAACTTCGTTCCCTTCTTTTGTAATGATGTTATAGGGTATGCAATTTTGGAAAATCCCTCTATAAATCTGCGGTAATATCTGGTGATTCCCATGAATGATCGGATGTCTGCTACATCCTTAGGAATCGACCATTCCATGATAGCTCTTATTTTCTCAGGATCGACTACAATGCCTTCTGTAGATATTACATGTCCTAGGTACTATATTTTCTTCTGATAAAAGTCACACTTATTGAATTTAGCATATAGTTTGCATTTCCTTAAAGTTTGCAGAACTATCCTTAAGTGTTGTTCATGTTCTTCTTCTGTTTTAGAATATACTAGAATATCGTCAATAAATACCAGCACAAACTTGTCCAAGTACTGACTAAAAATACTATTCATTAAACACATAAACATGGTTGGTGCATTAGTGAGTCCAAATGGTATAACAAGAAATTCGTAATGTCCATATCCCATTCGAAATGTTTTTTTACTTATGTCCTCATATTTTATCCTAACCTGGTGATAACCAGATTGTAAATCCAATTTTGAGAAAATATTTTCCCCACCTACTTGATCGAACAGATCATTTATCCTAGGTAAGGGGTACTTGTTCTTAATAGTCATTTTGTTTAATTGTCTGTAATCGATGCATAATATCAGAGTTTCATCTTTCTTTTTCACAAAGAGGACTGGTGATCCCCATGGTAAAACACTCGATCTAATATATTTTTTATCCAACAATTCCTGTAGTTAAATTTTTAGTTTTGTTAATTCCGACAAATTCATTCAGTAGGGTTCTTTAGAGATAAGGGTTGAACTAGGTAGTAGGTCGATAGAAAAGTCTATCTCCCTCCTTGGGGGTAATTCAGGTATCTCATCAACAAACACATCTCTGAAATCATGCAAAATAGAAAAATCCTCCAAGTTTGGTTTATCTTTTTTTTCTAACAGGTTTGTTACTTGGATGGCATAAACTTGAGAACCCTTTCTCATGCATTTCTTGAATTGCATTGCTGAAATTTGTCTAACTGAGATTGGTTTTTGTATACCTTGAACTGTCCTAGCAGTGTCATTTCTTTATACTTGAGTGATTTTTCATAACAATCTAACACTGCTTTCTGTCTTTCTAACCAATCCATTCCAATAATTACATCATAAGACCTTAATGGTAGAATGTTTAGATTTGTCTTTATGTTTTGACCCCCTAAACTAAAATCATAATTAGAAATAAAGTCGACTACCTTTCTTTTCATTCTTGTTGCTAATTGTACCAGCCAAGATTTTGCATGTCTTGTTTTCTTAAGTTTGTTTGACTCCACTATACCAGGAGCGATATAACTTAATGTATCTCTAGGGTCAATTAAAATAGAAATACGAGTGTTATTGATTTTACCTTCAATTTCCACCAGAAAATATTGGTGGTCATCTTGTCGGCCATCCATGACTGCATTTATCCGATGCAATCTTCTTCCCACATCTCCCACAGTAGAGGCTTCCTATAGGTTGTGAACCGTATTTCTGGCTACTGAAGTCAAATGTGGACAGTTCCTCCTTAAGTGAGGTTCTCCACATTCCTATCATTTTAATGGTTCATAGGGGATGTCCCTGAACTTCTTTGTTCCTAGGTTTACTGGTTTACCACCTCCTTGGGTGTTCTGATTTTTGGAGAAAAACTATTTCCGTGGAAAATGTTTTGTTGCATTCCGATAAGGAGCTGGCCGATATCCCTTCTTCCGTTGGTTCATTCAGTCTTGTTTCTTGTCTTTCGAAGACTTGGGAAATTCTGACCGCTGTTTGTATTGGTCATAACACATTTGGGCTTTCGTGAATACTTCTTTCAAGGATATGGGGTCATCAAATTTGATTATGTCCTTGTAGGATCATGGTAGACAACTTAGGAACCATTGGAATTTTACTTTGTCCTCCAGGATATAAGGCACGAACCTTAGTAATTCTAGGAATTTATTTATCAGATGTTCCATAGCCATTTGACCGAGTCGCAACTCATAAAATTCTTTGGTTTTTATTTCATAGTAACTTTCAGATAGACATTGTTTCTTAAAGTATTTATTAAATTCCGACCATTCCAGCTATTTTTCCTTTAGACCCTTGGCCAACTTCAGGTCTTGCCACCAAATGTTGGCTTTCCCTTTCAGATTATAGATGGCCATTCTGACCTTCATATTGCTGGAATAGTTGTATATTTGGAAATACTTCTTGATGTCTAATAACCATGGTTCATCTTCCTCCCTTGTTCTGGATTCCCCATCAAAGGTAGATGGTTTGATTTTCTTAAACTCTCCCTCAAGGTGATCTACTCGTTTCCTTTTCCTGTCTATTTTTGTTTTATCTTCACTTGAAGGTGTACCTTCAGATGAGCTGTCCCCTTTTTATGCTTCGGGACCAGAATTCTTGGAGGCTCTTTTACTGGCCTCTTCTTCCTGATTATCGTCCTTTGTAATTTTATTGGTCACTATACTTCGTAGCAATACTTCATTTATTTCCTGTTGTTCCTGCTGTGATTTTTTCAGTTTCTCATTGTATTCTTTGAAAACTTGCAACTCAACAATGAGATTTCTCACCGTTTCTAGAACTTCGCTAGGTGAACTTTATTCACTGTTCTGTCTCTGATCTTCAGGAGGTATTTGTTCAAGATTCTCCTGAAGTTTGATTTCTGCTTCATCCTAGGCTGCCATGATTAAAATAGAATAAAGTGTTTTCTGTTTGTAATAGTAATTTTTTTTGTTAGTTTTTCATAATCAGAAAAAAAAAATATGCTAAATAAATATTTTGGCCCTGCTCAAGGTCCAAGTGATGTAAACTTTGCTCTGATACCATATGTAATGAACCTCAAATTTACCAAATAAAAAGAAAATTTCTAAGGAACATTAATCTCCAATTCATTTAACACACTTGTAATTAAGAGACGGTAGCATTTATCTCCATTGTTAAACTCTGCAAGGTTTTCTTATATTCTTCTTATCAACGATGAAATTTCTATCCCAGCCTAACACACATTGAAAAGATTCCTAAATGGACAAACTCCACATTCTAACATTTCCCTTCAGTCCTAAAGTTATTCTAACATTCATATATATATATCTATATATTATATTAGTATTAGGAATTATGATCCTAAACTCTCCCCTAGGATAAAAGCTTCTATACTTGCACGTAAGGGTAAGTCTCATTCGACTTTCGAAATAAAGCTCGTATACCATGCATAAAGTAATGGAGTCGGGAGTGCACACCTTAATGGAATATTGTTGGCTTAACATAAGATATTTGACATTTCTTTGCATGGCCAAAGTCATTGAACAAATCCCTTGTAATTAATGGTTGGGTAAAGGTCTTCCAGTCACCATCGACATAAAGGTTTTTGGTTAATAAAAAATCCACCCTAAAAACTCGTTTAACTCTACCTAAACTGAACGATATCTCATTTGAGCGATGTACTAACTGGACTGATAGTAGTTAGAGTTAACTATTTCCAGTTGACCGTGTCATGAAGGCACTGCTCTTTACTTCGTATTTATTTAATGTGAAAGGAAGGGTTCTTGTCAGACATGAGATAAGACTCTGAACCGACCATTAATGGAGGCCTGTGCGTGTGAAATACAATGGTTATCACCTGAACCCTCATCCAATAGGGTCACGACAAACTCTGATTCATCACATGTCCAGACCCTCCCTTCATACCATGAACATTTAATCTGCGTAGTAAAAGCTTGTTAGGGTTAGATGGGTCTCTTTCGTCATTCGTGTAGTTTTCCCAAAGTAACTTTGTGTCTTTTTTAGTGAGGAGATAATCAATAGCTTGGAGATTTTTATCAGGTGGAAGCATGCGTCCCTACCCGACCTCCTTGGTAATTTCACGATGCTCCTATAATCTTAAAACGTTGGATGGAACACTCGGTTTTTGTTACAGTGGAAGAAGCCCTTTTATACTGGAATTCTTATTATGTTTTTTTGTTATAGTTTCCCTATGGTTGTTGCTATTCTCATAACCCCCTAGACTACTCTCACTTTTGGGGAGGTATTCTTCATTGGTGTTTGATTCCAGAGCCTTTCAGAACCTTCTTGACACGCCTCCTTTGTTCCACAATTTACACTCTCGCACAATCATTTTAGCGGGGTTACGTGTTTGCACTTGTTTAAGGGTTTTTTCATTGTCCCTCTATTCATTTTATGGATTTCTATTACCGTTATGTACTGTTACCTGGTTTCGAGTCCCTGTTAGACCACGCAGGAGTATTAGTCCATAATAAATTCTGATAGGGTAGAATCCCATGCCGAGGAAGCACGTTATCAAGCATTTTTCCTTTGGTGGATTCTAACAGGCCACCAACAAACTTCTTATGAGACAAAAGTGTTAAAGGACTTTCTATATTTTCCATTCACTGTGTAATATAAAGTGGATATCCTATGTCCTGAACGAGTCGTTAAGGAATACCCTGTAGCATCCCATATATGAGACTAAGGAAACTCTTGGTTTAAGGTATTCCATATTGTTATTATTGTCCATTATGGGTGGAAACTAACATTTGAAAATGGGTATTCGGCATAGGTATTAACTCTGTGTAAAATCTTCGAGCATTTCCTTGTGAATTATATTTGTATAAAGTTATGAAATAGATTTAGTTTTTCACTTATTTGGCCATTTTAATTATTAGAAGATTCCTTTGATTTCCTTTTGGTGTATATATTCAAAGAACTATTTATCATGACCTAATGATGGGACCCCTTTGTTTTGCGAGGGTACCCGTCGGGACGACTTTGGCCCACCTCTTCCTTCTAGTCCGTGGATGACTCCGTCGACTACGTAGAGGCAAGGAAACCTATATTGTAGCCCCATATAAGTGAAATCCTAAACTTTGTGTGTTTTTCTCTTTTAATAAATTCATTCCGGAATTTAAGTTTTTTTTTTCATATAAGAAATTCTATTATTCCTGGATAATTACTAATTGAAAATTCTTGTTCCCCTTACAGGGTTGGAGTATCCGAAGGCTTCGAGATTCGGGGAACCTTCTCGTACAAAAGGTACTCGGGTTCCTTTACAGCGTTCTCAAAACTTATCATTCCAGATTTTATCAACGAAATTCTAGGTTTGAACCTAGATTAACGTGTTGTATATAAAATTCCATCCCCATTATTGTAATCCAATGAATCCAAATTTTGTAATGATATTCATTGTTGGAAGACCATAACGCACGCCTTGCGTAAGTTTTTGGATACAACTTTGATTTCTGGTTTTCGATTTGGATTGTATAATAAAGTTGAAGATTTAACTCACACGATTTTTCTCCTGCATACTTGTAATTGAAATACAAGGGTTAATAGCATTTTTGATTCTAGTCTTGTGGATAGGCTGGTTATTTATTTTACTAGATTGTTTATAAAGAAGGGCATATCATCTTATATACTTCCAGAAGCATGCCTTCCAATTTTTAGTTACTCTTGTATTATTATGTTTCAGGAAGCTTCGTTGTGGCCAATAGAACTATTGTTTTTCTTTTATTTCAGTGAAGTCTGACTTATACAGAGGCTCAAATGATTTATTACTTGCTAATAAAGCTATGAAATTTTGAACTTATTAAATAAATGTATATACATTAAAGGGTTCCAGAATCTCTATTTTTCTGAATTCATTGGGCTTTCGCTCCTCTAGCATTTCGCTCCAGAACTTCGTTTGCGTTGACAGATTCAATTCATTTCTTTTTTATTTATTATTTCCAGAACTTAATATCTGACCAATTAGACTTAATCGTCCTCCATTATATCATTTGTACCTATTGGTATACAAACTTTCAGCCTTTTAAGTGAGTCAGGTAAGTCATGTGGTAATATATATATATATTTATATATGTATTGCATACATAGTTGTCTCTTAATATATACCATCATTTGCGACAGTAATTTAAATGTGATAGGATAAATAGTCCAAAATCAAGAAATAACCACAAAGATGTATATATGTAGTGTAGGTATGTAATGTTAGTAATGCTTAGATTTACTTCCAGAATAGTGTTTACTAAACAGATACTCACTTGTAAAATAGAATAATTAGATGTATATGATGCACCGAACTCGCAGTAATTTCTAACATAAAATAATGAAGTAGAAATCTATTAATACAGTTACATTCCTGGTAAATTTCCACCATTCGATTTTCATTCCAATCAAACTACCTAGTAGGGTTTACTCAATAGCTATAGTTAAACTATAAGGGTCTATCCTACTTTTTACTACATTCCTTCATAATTAAACAAACATAGTACCTCCTTCATATTAAGCATATGAAATCCTATCAGCCAATAATTCACAATGATATTTTAAATAGAGAAGGAGAAGATAGACATATTTGAACCAATTTTCGAACAACAAATGGAACAACCAAGTTCCTCCCAACCTTAGAATAGAACAAACAATTCACTTTTCCCGTTCACCCCCTAGCCTGACCATGAATCCATGAGGGCGAACTCAGAACTCCTCCTCAACAATAGTCCTTCAGTTTTTAGCAGATTTCTCCTTGCCTCACACTCAGGAAGTAGTGTTCATAACAACAAGAGATCAATATTTTTCCTTACCATATTAGGCAGCGTCCTGCCTCCTCCCATATGCTATATATGCCAAAGAATTTTTGCCTAGGTCTTTTCCCCCTTTGAGAATTTTCTCATCTTTCCAAATCCCTGATTTTCAGGGGCTCTCAATGGCCAAATTCCTGATTTTCCACTTGTAATAATCAGCCTTGAGGTATTTCCAACATGTTCTCCACTCATGCAGTCATGGTCAGTTGATTTTAACCTGGCTGTTCCATTTGTCCATCAACAATAAATATAAAATATTTTTTTTCATACAAGTGTCATAGTCAAGTAGTTAGTTGGGTCAAATCAGAACTCTTCCCAATAGTCACCATTCATTAATTACAATAACTAAATTCGGAATTCGGAATTGCCATAAATGGCAAAAATTTTCCAATTTCGAATTTACCAAAAACATAAATAATTTCCTAAGAATTTTCACACGTAAAAAAATAATTTATTTTTGGGGATGTTACAGATGATCTCAAATTAATTTTAAGTTTTGAAATTATTTTCTCTTCCACAACCTTATCCTCCATATCAATGATAAATTTGTGCATATTAGAGGTCCCATCATATGTTGGATAATCACCTATCTCAGCACCAATCCACCTTATTGATATGATAGCTGCACAACATCTTGAAAAATTCTCATACCACCCTTGTTGCACATTATTGAATGCTACTTCAGAATATTCATCGACAAACCAAACACTCCTCCAACTAACTAATCCATCTGCAATAGGGTAAGTATAATTATCTCTTTTTCTTGCAATCATATTATACAGTTTATCAAGGATATATGTCTCCATATTGTCATCTGTAGGTTCAATATACTAATTTCCTTGATATGGATCTAAAGACTAAGTGACCTTAATGCCATCAGACTCAAAATTCATAGTTTCCTTTTAGTCATGGGTTATGGTTGTAAAATCCAAAACAAAAAAATTAGTCATGGGTTATGTAAATTCCAATGGCATTGAAAATATACTAGCAAGGTTCACTACAAATGTGTGGTTCAATGAAAATTTTGAAGAGAACACAATAAACATCGATGGAAGCCAAGGAACTGAGGGCATATCTCTTTCATCATGTTCACATAGTCCATCTCTCTAAAAACATGTCAAATGTCAACAAATCTAGCATAGTTATAACATTAGTATCTAATATTTTATTATTATTTAAGAACATTCATTGGCCTCTCGACCACTTAGTATATTGTTCATGACATCCCTGCTATTGCTATATATACTTAAAGAAAAATACACATAATTAATACTGAATGTAAATCTCTCAACAATTCACTAATCTTGTAAATATTTCTTTCAAGTTCATTGCCAAGAAAACACATAGTTTTTCTTTGGTTTACACAAAAATATGTTAATGATTTTGTTGGTATAAAATGATTTTTTTTTTGTAATACCTTTTTCATAAGTGCACTTATTAAGTTGCAATAAATATTATTAAAATCGAACCCGAAGACAATGAAAACCGTCCACCCCAACCACCAAACATGAACATACAAATTGATGAGGGGTTGGCTACTTTGAGATCACTTATCAATGATTTAAGGGGAACTAGAGAACCTAGCCAAGATTCCTTGGCCAATTCATTGGATGTCATTGTGAGGTCCATTAAAAGTTCCCAAGGGAAATTAACTTCTATTTTTGAATACAGGGCTAGAATGTTTGAGTTTTATAGGACTCGACTAGATAGAAACCAAGTCAAAGACTTGGATATTTCAGAACAAGATACAATGTCTATTTTTATTGATCCTCGATATGGAAAACAACCACCTGTCACCAAGAAACACATTTGTATTGACTTGTGTATCCACCCAAAAATTCTTCAAAACTGGATGGATAGGTGGTTCATGGTATTTGAGGCACCTTCCTGCAATAATAAGGAGTTTCCTTTATGTCGTTTGAGAAAATTATTGAAAAAAAATATTTTAGGTCATCATGTGAACTACTTTGATATTGGTGACTTCTAAGGGGTAGTTAGAGGGTCCACACATGATCGAGAACATGCTAGGTGCGATCCCATGTTATGTCCTCATCCCCCCAGGAGAAGGCCTAACCCCCTACCCAACATCCTTCTATTTCAGATGGCTTGCAGTAGGTAAAGGTAGCTATTTCATCCTTGAACCGAAGCCTAATACAACATGGTATATTTGTTTCACTATCACGGAAGGAGGTGTATTTCAGTGACATTGATATAGGGGTTGGACCTTCAACCCCTAGAGAAAACTGTAATGAGGAGAGGGAAGATAAACATATAAATCATCCATGTGAACCTCAGAGATGATCGAGTTGAGGAAATACTTTCTATGGGCCTATGGAGGCCAATGGACAACATAGATTCATGGAGGAGGTTAGTATATTAACCATCTCTACGTTATTCATCATTATATATTTTTATAGTATTATGTGTATTTATTTTGATATTTTGTTGTATGATGTTTGGTAGTTTCTACGCTTGTATAATAGACCCTATATCTCGATAGATACATCAATTTATGTATCCATCACCAATGTAGGGGTAGAGAAACCCTACTCATTTGGTGTCCCATATACAGAGGTATGCGTCACATTTGATAAATTCACCATAGTGATTTCTTTATTTTCTAGCATCCTAAAATTTATAATGTTCTTATGTTTCTATAGGTTGTGGGACCAGGTGATGTTGATCAATGTCTACCTAGGATGGACAAGTCACCTGCTTCACAGGTATCATGTGTTGATTTAAATATCATTCAAATCTCAAATTTGTTGTATTTATGTTGTTGGAATTTACTATTTGGTACTAATATAAATATTCTTAATATGTATGCAGGTTGCTAATATGTATGTAGGCTGCTAATAAGGAATTAACTAATATGTGAATGATTTACATTATTTCGAATAACATAGGTGTAATCCCTTGGATAACACAAAAAATGTTTTCATTATATCAAAATGAAATAAAAAAAATATAAAAACAATATGATTATAAAAAATATTTATAAAAAAAAAAACAATTAATTAAAATATATACATGTTGGTGCATTGTTTGAACTCACAAAATGGTGCTTGAAATAATATAGACATCGATGATTTTAAGGGGTTATATGCACCGATGGATATTAAGAATACTAAAGCACCGATACATATTAATTATAGAGAATCATCATTGCATAAAATGTGCAATAATATATATGATTTTGAAATTATACGGTGGGCATGTGATAAATACGCATCGATTATTTAAATATAATAAAAAAATTGGTTCTTTAAAAACCATAAATGCAAGGGTGTGTTTAAACGCAACAGTGCATTTAAAAATATAAGAGTTCTCAGGAATTATATTTAGTATACGTACCGAAACATACGAATTATACAAGCACTAGAATAGACATAAAATACAAGGACACTTGAGAAAAATGGGAATCCGAGCCATGCTAACCATAATCCTATAGGTGCATTTGTTTCATATGTAAGTAGTGGGAAGTAATGTAATGGATAACTTTTTCATTTTTGTCTTATGTATGCACCAGGGCATTTTTATGTAATGGTGACTAGTGCGGTGTTTTATGTATTCACTAGGAATTTATGTACTAGTGCTCCAGTACTTTTTTGTTTTTATGCACATTCGAGGGCATTTGATGTAAGGTCGTTCTAGTGCGTTTAATGTTTTGGTACGCCTGAGGGTGATTTAATTAATGGCGCATCAATGCATTTTGATAATAAAAACCTCTGCTAGAAGGTGTTCTCCTTGTAGTGAAGATTAAGCAAGATGTAAGCCACTTACGTTTATTTGGTATTGTATCAAGGGCTCAAATTCCTTATGAGAAAATGAAAGCTTTGTAGCCTAGAATTAGGAAGTGTTTTTTTTTGACATTATGAAGATGTCAAAGGCATTGACTATAATGAAACTTTTTCCCCCGTAGTTAAAATGAATTCCATCTGCTGTGTTCTAGCCCTTGTTGCCTCACATAAATGAGATTTCCATGAGATGGATGTTAAATATTCCCTCTTGCATGCGTATTTGCAAGAAAAAATATACATGGAACAACCTCCTAGCTATGTCAATAATGACTCTAGCCTTGTTTTTCACCTTAATAAATGTATTTATTGTATTAAGAAATATCCTTGAGCTTGGTATGCCAAAATGACAACTTTCTTCCTAATACCAGATTTTCTAGATGTCATTTTGATCCTAATGTCTATACCAAGAAAGAAGGAATTCATCTCATAATCCTTATTGTTTATGTTTATGACCTTATCCTCACTCATAGTGACCCTAAAATTTTAAACCATGTGAAATCGAGCCTTAAAAAGAAATTTGAAATGATATGCTTAGGAAATTTTCATTATTTACTTGGCCTCCAAGTATTGCAAATCAAGGAAGGATTTTTTATTTCTAAGTCTAAGTATTCTTGTGACCTTCTTCATTTCTTTCACATGGATGATTCTAAACCAACCCCTTCTCCCTTTTAGTTTGGAGTCAAACATGTTTCCTCTTGTACTTCTCCTTAAGTTGATTCCACTTTGTACTATGAGTTAGTTGGAAGTCTCTTATATTTAACTCATACCCATACTGATATTTCCTTTTTGTTGGTCTTGTTTCCTGGTATATGAAACCACCCCATGAAATCCATTTGAAAGAAAATAAAATGATACTTTGATATGTTCGTGGTATATTTGTTACCCATGATTTTGGTCGTCATGATGGTGTATTAATGATGGTGTACTCAGGCTCTTCATAAGAACTTTCTCCTGAGAAAAGTTACCTTCAACTCTTCCTAGAAAACCTACTTTTGAAGAGGGTTCGCAGGCTACTAGTATACCAGGGCGCGAGAATGACCCATTCTTGCAGGTTTCTTTAAGCCAGGGTGCGAACTTCTTGCACTGTGCTGAATAGCTAGGGTGCGAACTTGATGTCAAGCTTGGAAAAAGGGTGAAATGTCGATGGTTCTAGAAGGGGATCTTCTAGAAAATGGGTTGGCATTCAAATGGTTATCATTTTACTGGTTTCCCTGATATGGTGGGATCATTCTCATCCATGTAACCATCTCTTCCTCTCTTATATATTGATGGGATTCTCATGAGAAAGGTTAAGCAATATTCATTGGAGAATTGGTGAAAGAATTGTGTGAAGGACTTAGCTTGAACAGAAGCTTGGAGACTCTAGCAAGTCTATCAAGAGAATTTGATCTTCTTCATACAAGGATTGAGCAAGTGTGTGTGTTGGAACCAAGAGCCATCGAAAGAAAGCTTGCGACATCGAGGCGATCAGGTTGTAATCTTTACTTTCAATTAATATGATATAGTGGCATGTCCCTTTCCCATAAAGCTATTCTCACTTTATTGTGTAATTCCTTGATCATACACATAAGTTGACAATTGAATATATTTTGCTATCTTCACTTTCGTTGGTTTGTGCTGTCTTGGTCTTGACCTCACGAGAGCACCGGAGCAAAGCAGGAGCAACAGATACCGTAGGAAGCAATACAAAGGTATGTTACTCGTTCCTTCCTACTAGTTAATTCAATGGTCAAAAATTAGGGAAAGAGTCATGTCCTGTCCTGTTTTGTTCTAGATCTAGGTGGATCTAGGGAGATGTGTTAGTGTCCGCACCTACCGATTAGTCTGATAACAAAATTGGCGACTCCACTGGGGATAACCCATTTTCTTTGTGGTTTTTGGTATTTTTCCTTGGCCATTTGTTCTTTCCTTACATTTCTCCATTCACATCAATCTCTGAGTCTTCAAGATACCCTGATAGACCCTCTGGGTCCATAGGCCTCTTCAAATTTTGTGTCTTTTTCCAAAATTTTGACTAGTTTCAGACATTCTCGCACTGCACTTCACAGTAGCCTGCTAGAATCTATAGGGTTCGCACCCTGCTTTTAGGTTCAGTGCGAGGTTCTCTCACTCTGCTCAAAGGCCACCCGTGAGAATCACCAATTCTCGCACTGTGTAATATTGCCAGCCTGCGAACTCATTTTTTCAAAGTTTTGGATTTGAGTTTTTGCATCTTGAATTGCCCAGATCAGTTTAGATGCCTAAAAAGAGTTTCTTGGACCATTGATTGATGTTCTTCTTGTCTTCATTTTTTGTGCACAAATAGTCTTAGGATTTCAGAGGCTCTTCCTGTCACTTGTTCTTGACTTTCATTTCTTGACCTTTCTTGGCAAAACTATACTCTCTGATTTCGGCATCTGAGTGTGCTTGATTGGTTAAGGACCGGAGATCGGTTGAAATTTAAGTTTCTTTGTCTTTATCATTTGCTTCTTGTTTGAAAAATCAATTTTCTTATGCAATTGAAAAGACTAGTTTGTTTTGCTTGTTATTTTTGTTTCCATTGAAAGATTGGTTTGGGTTTTTATCTATTGCTTGTTCATTGGTTTTTGATTTTCTTCACTCTCACCATCATGGTGTAGGTCCTTTTTGAAAAGTGAACAAAGTTTTTTCTTTCAAAAATCGTTTTCGTCTTCGAAAGTATTGAAAATCAATTGTTGGAATAATTCAAAAAGAAACAATAGAGAATTGTTATTGATGCGTGATTTGTTGCATTTGAATTTTAAAGGAAATTGTGTATCGTAGTTCAAGTTTGATCCGGAAAACTTCTCTTTCCCTCCCGTACATAGGATTCATTGAACGAAAATTGATATATTTCATTCCCATCTATGCATTGTTGGGTCAGAGTCTCATACAACATTAGTTTCATCTCCACTTCCTTTGAGTAACAACAACCTCTAATAACATTGCGCAATTGTAAAATTTAACTAGTAACTCTTTCCTAGGTCTCTATTACACCAACATTTAGCTAGGCTAGCGCTTTGGAGTAGGTAGAGAGATACACTCTCCAAAGCACAAAACACACAATAGCATCTTGTGGTAAGGAGTGTCAAATTCCATTTACAACATCTTGCCTTGGGAAGCCCTTCTCACACAAGGGTCAAACACGAGGTCGCGTTGATATTGATAGAGTTACTCACCCTGCTTTGTTGATATCGGTGTAGAGATTGCACGTATTACGAGGATCACTCAGAGGTATACCCACAATGATGAGTGGAATCCTTTTGAGTTGATTTCGGGCTAGATACCCTGCCCTTGCATGTGGATCGGGCTATCGACTATCCCCCCAGGCTTTATTGTTGTTGGTGGTAACCTTAGTGGCCTATCTTTCTAGGTTCTTACACAAGGTGACTGTGAAGGGGAAAGTCTTCACGGTACCCGGAATCGACGTTGGCCAAAATCACTTGGGCTCCTTGGAGGGTATGCCCACGATTATCTGTGGGAGTTTGCACCAGGGTGTAAGTCCATTAAGCAGGTCATCAACGTAACTTTTCCACCCCACCCCAGCCCCTTCTCATCTCGTTGTTACGATGTTGGATTTCATCACCAACTAGTGACTTCGGAATTAGAAGGTCTTGTTTTCTTGGTATTGTTTCCTAGATTTTGTTTACTAGCACGTGCTGTTTGTTTCCCAAAGTTGACCATCCGATTTTCTTCGTAAGTCTGTTGTTCGTTTACAATAGCTCCCCCACGTCATTCACGTAGAATGCATGGTTTATCTCCAGAGCATCCTGAAGGCTCTCAACCCTTGTCTACAAGTGCACCTGAGGGCTCTCCTCAGCAGAGTGAAGTCCAAGACGTCACCACGCCACAAGTGGAACGAACTGACTCTCTAGAACATTTCCAAATTACCAACACTCGAGAGGATTTTCAACTTCACCCTGATTCTGAGCGACCATTTATGCAACTGAATTCTTCCGGAGAATTAGTTGTTACGTATTTTGGATCACCGGTTGGACCCTTTTCGGGCATCGAAGGCCAAGATCCTTTCTGTTCTATGGGTTTTTTTCGACGAGACCTTTTTGGTCCAGGATCCCCTATGATTTCTGAAATCTCCATCCCTGAGATAGCACCGTCTTTTGATGTCCCGCAATCTGACCACATCTTGACCATCCCCATCGTTATGGCTCATCCCACAAACACTATGAGTGTTTGCACCAGGATTACTGCGGTTAGTCTTGCCCCCATCAACACACCGCATATGCCCAGTATGACCCCGACACTACCGCTCGAATACCATGCGTTGAATGCTTCCATTTCAACTCCTCCGCAAACCCCATCCAGCTCTCATGGTGGTCCCTCTTCTTCTGGGCACCCTATTCCCGGTTTTATCCCGACACTACCTCAATTTCCTTTTGGAAGACCTTTCTTGTCTTCCACTAGTAGTCCTAATCCAAGTGACACTATTCCGTCCTTTACACCAAACTACCAGATTCTCGTTGGTGGAAAAGGTGGTATGACTCAACCTCCTCTTACCGGGCACATCCCAATTCAAACACAACCCTCGATTGGAACACAAATCTCGGCTGGGACACCACCTTCGATAGGAGGACCAACCCCACCTCATGGACAAAATATACCTCTATCCTTGGCCCAGTATTGGAATCAGTTGATACAACATCCTTCTCAATCGACTGGGGGGCAGCAATTTTCTGCCCTTAATATAGGCCAACCGTATCCAGGTACGCTCAATCCTATTTGGGGTCCGAATGCTCAAACTCACGTCCCTGCTCAAGGATACAATCCCATGAGATACTATCCTCTCCAACCACCACCGAATCTGCCTGGGTCTTCACATTATATGCAGACTGCTTATGGTCCTACTGGTTTTCCAACGAGGCTTCCTCCCCAAAGCCACCAGTACCCGCAGGTGAATCGACAATTACCCTTCTTGGCCACTTTGGATCTTCCAGATTTGTCAAGGATTCTAAATGATCCAATTTGTCACTCTCCCCAATGGCCTGCTATACCAACCAAACTACCCTTGGATATTCCTAAATTCGACGGCAAGGCAGGAGAGGACCCGAACAATCACGTCATGACTTTTTACCTCTGGTGTTCATCCAACTCATTGATGGATGACTCTATTCATTTACATCTTTTTCAATGAACCCTCACAGGTTCTGCTACGAAGTGGTATATCGAATTACCACGAGGTTTTTTCGCTGATTTCAACACCCTAGATATGGATTTCCTCACTCACTACTAGTTACCGATCCATTATGAAACAAGGACCGAGATTTTGAGTTCTTTCAAACAAAGCAAAGACACTCATATATCTGACCACATTCATGAATGGCCTACCCTAGCTTCTTCTCATGCCGTTGACGGTGTGATTGGTACTTTCCAGGCCCAACCACATTCCGTTTCAAACACCAACCTTAAAACTGCTTCTTCTAATGTTCAAAATGCTCTGTCTCCTACCCATCCCACCGGCAAGACTTCTGAAGTCAATGCAGTTCAATCTACCCCAGCGAGTAAAAACAAAGCCAAAAAGGGAAGAGGTAAGAATAAAGAGGATAGAAACACTTCTCAAGAAGAACGAACCAAAACCACACCTGTTGATGATCGAGATAAGCGCAAACCATGGTACCCTTGTCTTATCTGTGGTGATGATCACTACATGAAGGATTGTCCACAACACGCCGAGGTCACTAAGTTCCTTCAAGGAGCCTCAAAACCACCTGCCCCGGTCGTTTTGTCCCAACACTTCCTGTCTCAACAACAGGCTGAGTTGGTCATTCATGACCAACCCTCATCTTCTACTACATCCTATGTATTAATGTGTACTAGCGATTCGAAGCAGAGTGACATTGCACTCACCACTCGAGCCAAAGATTATTCTCCATCTAAGGATAAGGTTGATGACCTGCCTCCTTCCTCGATACAACCCTCTCCCATGACTCCACCTACCAATGGTCCTCTTCATCTCGAATGACTGAGCCTTGACATAGTTCTACGACCCCCCCCAAAGGGCGTCGTTCGGAAATTGACTTTCAATCCTCATGCTCGTGATGCCTAGAACTATAGCATTGTTGAAGATTTGGCCCAAGCACCTTCTGCAATGTTAGCCCTCGAAGTCCTTCAGAGTTGTACCTCACAATGGAAGGAACTAATGAAAGGTATCGATGGAATCGACCCGACGGATACAAATTTAATAATCTTTGACTTGGACGATCACATTCCAAGGTTACCCCCTCAACTCACATTCCAGATCCAAGTAATTTTCTCCGACAAAAACATTTGCTGAACTGTTATCGACGAGGGTGCCTCAACATGTGTCATGTCTCTTACCTGATAGAAAGCCATTGGCTCTCCCCCTATGAACGAATCCCAAAACACTCTCAAAGCCTTCAATGGATCCAACTTTAAGCCCTATGGTTACCTTCCTTCATTGCCTATCACGCTAGAAGGAAAAACGGTCCAAGTTGAAGTGGAAGTCTTCGACACTCCCCTTGATTACAATCTGTTGCTTGGCTGCAGCTAGATCAATTCCACGCGCGCTGTTGTGTCAACCCTTTTCCGTGTGGTACAATACCCACATCAAGGGAAGGTCGTCACTATCGACCAATTAGCCTTCTTTAACTCCAATACCCATAATGGAAATGTACCATTCATCGCTAAAACCCCACCGGGTTATGAGAACGTCAGTGTAGGCCTTATCAAAGACTCTTCATTAATGGGTACTTTCCCCATTCCCCCGCCCGATGTTCCATGCTCGTCCGTTGCTTCCATCAACATGATCTCCACCTCGTCTCACGAACTTCTTGCGTCTCGTGACCCCTGGATAGTACCTGACCCTGAAGATCATCTTCATTACGGCGATGCAATGCCATTAAGTCTAGTTGAATCCGCCTATTTGGCCATTCAATTGGAAACACCTTCTACCCCCTCTCTTGGCGAGTTATCTCCAGATCCTTTCCATGTCATTTTTCCCACTGATGAAATGATCATGTCTGTCATGGAGGACACCCCTTGGGACAATGGGCATCATCGTTACATCCTATTTTAGGAGCAACATACCATTGAGAACTACCAACGGATCTCGTCTCCATTGACCCTTGTCTTCATCTCCACCCTTCCCGAGTCTGCGGCTTCTATCAAGCTCAAAGTCGAGAAACTTCTTAAAGCCGACTTTATTTATCCGGTGGCCCTCACTGACTGGGTTTCTAATCTTGTCCCGATCAACAAGAAACAAGGCACAATTCGTGTATGCATTGATTACAGGGATATCAACAAAGCTTGTCCCAAAGACAACTTTCCTACCCTCTTCGTCGATCAAATTGTCGACGATTGCACCGGAAGTGAAATACTCTCTCTAATGGATGGTTTCTCCGGTTATAATCAAATCAACATTGTTCCCAAGGATCAACATAAGACAACTTTTATTTGTCCTTGGGGTACTTTTTCCTATCAAAAACTCCCTTTCGGTCTCAATAACGCTGGCGCCACTTTCCAAAGCGCTATGTCTTATGCTTTCCATGATATCAAACACATCGTCCAACCACATCTAGACTATTTACCCACTCACTCCATGCGCCGAGTCGATCACCCAACCCACCTCCGAGCCATTTTTCGTCCACTGTCGATTCTACTGTATACGTTTGAATCCTCATAAGTGCGTTTTCTGCGTAAAATCTGGCCGCCTTCTCGGTTTTATCGTTTCACGTCAAGGGATCTGGGTGGATCCTTTAAAGGTCGAGGCAATCCTTAATCTCCCTCCTCCTTGTACACTTTTCCAGTTGCAAAGTTTGTAAGGGAAAGAAAACTTTCTTCATCGTTTTATTCCAAATTATGTTGAGATAACTCGTGGATTTATGCGGTTATTAAAACAGGGGTCCTATTTAGTGTGGGATACCATCACCAACAATTCTTTCGAAGCTTTGAAATTTTCCCTAACGTGTGCTCTACTTCTCTTTCCCCCTGATTATAGTCACGATTATTTCCTTTACCTTGCTGCCTCAGATTACACCATTGGTACGGTTCTCGTCCAAGAGGATGATGCTAACGACGAACATGTGATTTACTACTTGAGTTGAAGTCTAATGCCTACCGAAATAAAGTACTTACATGTCAAAAAACTAGCCCTGGCTGCTGTCCAAGCCATCCAACGCTTCCGGCATTATATCCTCTCGCACAAGACTACAATGATTTCTAACTGCAACCCTATGCAACACATTCTTACACGTCAATTGCTAGGGGGAAGATACTCCAAATGGATTGTGATACTCCAGGAGTTTGACTTGGAATTCAAACACGCCAAGTCCAAGAAGTCCTTAGTATTTGTTGAGTTGATATGCGACTTTCCCTATTCCGAAACGAAAAATGTAGTAGCTGATTCATTACCCAATGAATCCCTTTTCCTCATCAGCACTAATGATCTTTGGTATGGTGATATCATTATCTATCTCCAAACCCAAAATTTACAACCAACTTTGTCCAGTACTGAGCGATGTCGAATATGATACGAAGCTTGTCAACATATTATCCTCAGGGATACCCTTTATCGTCGGGGGATTGAATCCATTTTTTGATGCTACCTCACATTCGACGAGGCCAAGAAAGCTCTGAATGACTGCCATTCTGGAGCCTGTGGTGGTCATATGTCTGGGTATGCTACTGCCTAGAAGATCTTACGAGCAGGGTATTTTTGTCCTTCTTTATTTAACGACTGCATAATTGTCGTTCAAAAATGCCATGCTTGCCAGACCTATAATAACAAGATACAGTCGCATCCCGCTACTCTTCACCATGTGGTCTCCATTGGTCCCTTTGTGAAATGGGGCATCGATTTCATGACATGTCACCCTCACTCGGTTGGGGGGCATGGATACATCATAGTAGCCATAGATTACTTTACGAAATGGGCTGAGACGATGTCGACATTCGACAACACTGGAAAGACTGCAGCATTATTCATTTTTAATCACATCATAGCTCGTTTTGGTGTTCCCCAAGCTATCATCACTGATCACGGTAGCCACTTTTGAAACTTCATGATGTCCAAGCTTACTAAAAAGTTGGGTATTCACCATGAAAACTCAATGCCCTATTACCCACAATCCAATGGCCAAGTCGAAGCAATTAACAAAGTTCTCATAACTATGCTCCGACGAATGATAGGGATTCACAAAACAAGTTGGCACACAATGCTATTTTCGGCATTGTGGGCTTACTGGACATCCGTCAAGTCCGCTACTGAGCTTACACCTTTCAGGTTAGTCTATGGTGTGGAAGTCATTCTCTCAATTGAATGCGAGATACCCTCTTTAAAACTAGCTGTTGAACTCCTACCAAACACTTCCGCTGAGGAAGAACGTCTATTGTATCTTATGCGATTAGACGAAACTCGAAGTGATGCTACCCTAGTCATAGAAACTCAGAAAAAATGTGTCAAGGCCCAATACGACAAACATGTCAAGCCTTGCATTTTCTCTGAAGGAGATCTCGTTCTCCTCTACGAACAAGATCGAGATGTGCTAGGAGCTGGAAAATTCGAAGCCATGTGGCGAAGTCCTTATATCGTTAGACGAGTATTGGAAAAATGAGCTTATGAGTTAGTAGATTATGATGGTATCCATTTAAGTGAACCCATAAATGGGTTGTACTTGAAGAAGTACTATGCATAAGATCACCTGTGCACAAGTACTTGTATTTTTATTGTATCATACTTCTTGTGTGTTACTATAGCTTGCTTTCGTCGTTATCTGGTCTCTACCCTTATGTGACATTGTGTTTGATTTCTAGATGTCGGAGTCTTCGCTACCCTACATTGGCTTCGCTGATGGCGCTAGCCGTAGTACTCAGAATCTTGCTTCCACTGCATGGGCAATTTATGCCCCTACAAATGAACTTGTCTCCTTACAAGGTGTGTGTCTCGACCATGCGACCAACAATATTGCAGAGTATAGTGCCGTTATCGAATTATTGGTTGATGATGTCTCGCTTGGAATTCATCATTTGGTTGTGCGACTTGATTTGCATCCTGTAGTACTACAATTAAGTAATGTCTATACTATTCTAAGTCCTACTTTGTTACGGGTGTATTTGCGAATTCGCCTCTTGGAGCGTTATTTTGATTATATTGAATATCAACATATTCCTAGATGTCTAAATACATTAACTGATGCATTGGCTAACTATGTATTAGACAGACATTTGAATCATTTATAAATCAATCACATCAATGTTCACACAACACATGATAAACCGGTAGAAGCCATCTGTATATATAATGATCAAAAGAGTTTTTTACAAAAAGTTTTGTCCGAAGACCAAAATGTCAAAATCTGAGGCTCATAGCTTCTACAAAGTGACGTCATGGATGACGTTCATGGAAACACATGACTACCTGGGAAAATCTACGGAGCAATTGACTCATGGACCCTGATACTCCCACTGTATGGCACTGATCGTGTCGTGGAACCTCTTCAAGAGGCATGTCTGGAATATCTACGGTCAAGCCCTCCAGGTTTTGTTCCACTATGTGATAATCCTCGGCATATTGTGGCGCTGGTGCTACCTCTCCTTGCAGCTAAATGGGAGAAGTACCAGGAGGTCGGTAAGGTCCAACATCTGTGTCATCAAAAACAAATTTTGTATTTAGTCTTTGAACGAACATATAAAAAACATTTGCATATGATAAAAATTCACAAAAACATTTTAAAAGGAAAAATTGTGTACTTCTTACCAAGGTCCCCCCACCGAGCATCCTCTAGCAGTACTAAGTCCGGATCTCCTCATAAATACAACCCAGCATAAGCATAGTCGTCAACCATCAACATCTGTGGTTGCAGCCAATTAAAGAAGGTATCATCATACCTGATAACGGGTCCAACTATGTGTCGGGCCATGAGCTGACATCATCTCATCATTCTTGGATCCCTGGGAGCTGGTAAATTCCACTCAACCTGCAGCCTCAGTAATGGAAGCCTCTCAAGGAAGAAGGACACTAACAAAGATCCATACCTGAATTGCTTCAGGTTGCCTCGTCTGCATTTGGTCAACTGTTTTTTCATACTACGAAGCACAGCATCTGCCTAGTTGAAAACCCGATGTTCAGTACACTCTATAGCATACTGGAAGTAAATCTATAGCGCCATGTGAGGAGCAGAGCTCACTGCCATCCAAGCTATGGCAAACAAGATAGTACGGAGGGGAAAATCCCATACCCCCCAAATGGATACTTTCCCTTTCTTCCTCTCTACTTCGGGAACACAGTGTATGTGACAGTACTCACTCATGGGCAGCCCGCCACCTCTGCTACCAGTCAGGCTCACATGGTACCCTCGCCGTGACAATCCAGTCAAAAAGTAATTGTCCTTAATATCTAAGGACACTGTGTGGACCCCCACATGAAATACCTGCTGATCGGGATCCCACATATGCACAAGGTACTCTAACAACTTGACTTGGGCCCTCATGCCCAGGATACGGAATTATTTCAGAAGGCCACATTTTCTCAATGCAGCAATAGTGGGTGGATAATTTCCGACAATGGAATTGTCTTCTTTGTGCTCCCTTTTGTGCCATTCAAGAACCATTTTGATGGCCAATTACCTACATAAGAAGCACAAAAAGAGGATTAGAAACTCTATTAATGATTTGGGTCTCTTTCATTGAGCGAATATTTAAAAAACTTTTGTGCTTTGCGGTTCTCGCAGGTGCCCTTTGGGCACAGTGCGAGAAACTCGCAGGCTGCTGTGGGCTCACCTGCGAGAATGAACCATTCTCGCAGGTCCCGTGTAGCCCACCTGCGAGAATGGATGAGTGCAAGTAGGGCTCACCAAATCAACTCAAAAAATGAATTTTAACCATGAAAGAGTAAAGGACAAAGAGCCTACCTCACTGTTGCTGACGGCTCGATGAATGGACGCTCTTAACTCCCACAATATGATGCCGAACTTCGAGGGTAAAAGAGGGGTTTTTGGACTCAAATAGTGAAAAGTGAAAAAGATATGGTAAAAAGAGTTTTACTCCTTTATATTTACTTTTACAATGTAATTTGAATATTTTATAATTATTTATTGATTGAAATCTAAACCCTAATGTCCTTTTGAGTGTAACTGTTGCTGGCGTAATGACTTTGATGTCCATATACAGGGATGCAGACATAATTTTTCTTTTTCCATCGCATGTTTTGATTGTTTTTTTTTTTTATGGTTTTTGTATAAAACCTCGAGCTTGGTCTTTATCCATTCTCACACTCGAAAATACATGAGAACATGATCGAGCATACTTTTATCACTTTTTCGGGCTCAACAAGGTTATACGAAAAATGAACCCCCCTGGAGTCCTCTTTTAAGCTATTTTCAGACTCTCTAAACATGAAAAGATAGCCGAGCGATCTTGCTATTTTCACGCTTGATAAAGTATTTGAAGAAAGCATCTGGTGGGACATAATTTATCTCTTTTTCGGTCTCGTCAAACTATTTTACGAAAAAGGAACTGAGAGAGTTCTCTTTTAAGTGTTTTTCCAAACTCTATAATCATGAAAAACCTTCAAGTTTTTTATCTTTGGACTTGTTAAACAAACATTGACAGACCTGTAATGGGACCAAACCACTCCTTCCTAGGGTTCGTTAAACATACTTCGAGGGACTCGTCCGAAGGATGAGCTTGCATCAACAAGCATATGTTATCCTCCTCAAGCTTGCGTAAAAATAAAGAGGTACTCCCAGAAATGGTGGGGAAAAATTTGGGAAAGGGATATGTTTTCATCTTCATATTAGTTGGCAGTAACTGTCTCTCTTGAACATGACACCCCCTATTCATTATATTTGAAGCCGGTTTGGGAAATCCATTTGTCTCTCATTCGATTTGCTCCAAGGTCATTCCCTATGTCGTCTTTGAGTCAATACTGCCAAATCATTGGTCGTGTCATTCATATGTTCAAGAGAAGTCCATCTGAAACCTCAATTGAGTCAACCATCTGCAGTTGTCCATTCTCTCCGTGTCGACCTTCCCTGTGTCCAGTTCAACTTCATCATACTCTGTTTCACCTTCAAAATCTGTTACTCATTTTGTGTCATTGATGGGGGATACATCAAGGCCCTCCCGTGACGAGTTTTGTTCCGTCGACTTCAACTCATTATCCAGAAACAAGACTTAGAAATTCTTTGGTACCTTGGAACTTGCATGCCTCAATGGCAAGTTTCCTCGCTTTCAACAGTGGGTTTACATCATTGACCCCTGATCGAAAGATTCCGTCGAGTGTTCGACTTCAACTCATTCATTCACATTCAAGGGATTGTACTAGTGTACCTTGGGAGTCATTGACATCAATGGTGATTTCCCTCGTACTTGTTAACGGTTTCATCAATGACCGGTAATCAAGTGGTTTCTACCATGTTCGACTTCAACACATGTAATCGCATGGTTAGATTCGTACTTTTGGGAGGCAGGATTGAAGACCCTGGATATCATCTCTTTGTCTAGGTTGCGATGGGAGATGTATGATCTACAACACATACATCCACTTTGTATGTCTTGTGGCTATGTCATCTCAATTTGAATTTTCTCCCATAGATCCACAATGTATTTCTGGTGGCTATGCTATGTTTTGACGACGTGGATCCATAGTGTATGATTGGTGGCCATGACCTTTGTCTATAATGTCATCCATCTATGATCTGAGTATGGGAATGCCTACCTCAGAATTAAATATGGTATTCTACAGATGCTTGGTTGTTCGCAGGTTTTCGATTAGGTGTGCTCCTAGTCTCCGACATACACACACTCAGTTTACAAAGTATTTTGGCTGTCACTAATTCCAACCTCATACTTTGGGGGGCATTCTTCTACCCATGATTTTGGTCATCATGACGGTGTATTAATGATGGTGTACTCAGGCTCTTCATACGAACTTTCTCCTGAGAAAAGTTACCTTCATCTCTTCCCAGAAAACCTACTTTTGAAGAGGGTTTACAGGCTGCTAGTATACCAGGGCGTGAGAATGACCCATTCTCGTAGGTTTCTTTAAGCCAGGGTGTGAAATTCTCGCATTGTCCTAAATAGCTAGGGTGCGAACTTGATGTCAAGCTTGGAAAAAGGGTGAAATATCGATGGTTCTAGAAGGGGATCTTCTAGAAAATGGGTTGGCATTAGAATGGTTATCACTTTACTGGTTTCCCTGATATGGTGGGATCATTCTCATCCATGTAACCATCTCTTCCTCTCTTATATATTGATGGGATTCTCATGAGAAAGGTTAAGCAAGATTCATTGGAGAATTGGTGAAAGAATTGTGTGAAGGACCTAGCTTGAGCAGGAGCTTGGAGACTCTAGCAAGTCTATCAAGAGAATTTGATCTTCTTCATACAAGGATTGAGCAAGTGTGTGTTGGAACCAAGAGCCATCGAAAGGAAACTTGCGACATCAAGGCGATCAGGTTGTAATCTTTACTTTCAATTAATATGATACAGTGGCATGTCCCTTTTCCATAAATCTATTCTCACTTTATTGTGTAATTCCTTGATCATACACATAAGTTGAAAATTGAATATATTTTTCTATCTTCACTTTCGTTGGTTTGTGTTGTCTTGGTCTTGACCTCACGAGAGCACCGGAGTGTAGCAGGAGAATCAGAGACCCTAGGAAGCGATACACAGGTATGTTACTCGTTCCTTCCTACTAGTTAATTCAATGGTCAAAACTTAGGGAAAGAGTCGTGTCCTATCCTATTTTGTTCTAGATCCAGGTGGATCTAGGGAGATCTGTTAGTGTCCGCACCTACCGATTAGTCCGATAACAATATTTTAGCTCTAGATATATTAAATTTCAGAGGGCGACACCTTTTTTGGTTGGTTTCATAGATTTAGATTGGATTGTCGACTGTGATGATCAAAAGTCTATCGTAGGTTATGTTTTCAGGCTTGGTTCTAGACCTGTCACTTAGGAGTTTTAGAAACAACATGAGATTACTCTTTCTTTAGCATATGTTGAGTACCAAGCAACGATTAATGCAAGTCAAAAAGCCTTGTGTCTTAGATAGATCCTTTCACAGTTTGGATTCTAGTAGTTGGATATGATATCCCTATGGAGCGGCAATCAAAGTTCCATCAAGATGACCAAAGATATAGTTCAACATAAGTGCAACAAACACATAGATCTACACATACACTTCATCGAAAATCTCATTCATGATCGATTGTGAGAAAATATATGTAACATATTTTATTTTTCATTAACAAATTTCTCCAAGTGGCCACATTGGATGGGGTCATGGATGTATCCCCATAGGGCTTTTATCATGTAAAAAAATCCATGTGTTGATCTTTTATCTAGTTGTGTGAGTGATAAATGAAGGTTTGTTATAGATATTTTCTCACAATTTCTAATCAAGAGATGACCCTCCATGCTCTTTAAATGCATATCATGGACTGATCAGGTTTTAAGCCATGGATCAATGTAGTCATTAATATCGAGGAGAATATGAGTCGTTTGATCACTCTTCGGATTACAAATGAATACATTAGAAGATGTTGATTTTAGTTAACTCGTAAGTGTCTAAATATCCTAACACTCAAAGCTAACTTTAGGTCTTAATTCTTGACTTTCCTCCCTTAACCATGTCTAACACCCCATGCCCCATACTTCATGCTTGAAACATTTTAATGGTTACCATTTTACAACTTGAAGGACAAATATCCCACAAATAGATCATATGTGGTGGTTTTAGGACTCATTTGTGGCTCTTGAGCCCCGCAAGCTACTTTTAAGGCCTAATAACCAAGGTTCATCACTTGACATTGGTATAAGTCTTAATTTTGATATTTTCTTATCCAAAACAACTAGTGGTTCTAATATGACTACTAAGAGGTAAATGATACACTTGGGAGGTGTTGTGTGTGGGTTAAATTTGTTGTTGGTGGTTGAGGATTTCATGTGAATTGAAGGTGTTATTTTTGCCCTTGGATGCATGAGTTCAAGATGTTGTTTGTGGCATTGGATGCATGAGTTCAAGGTGTTGTTCATGGTCGTAGCCTATGTTTGGGGATGTCAATGCCACTAGGTGACTTTGAATAGTGACAACTCTAGTGTATGTGTTCTCTTAGTTGGTTTCCTCGAAATTGGGTTTTGGATGACAAGCTATGTGGTTTGAGGTGCAAATACATTAAAACCTCCATTTTTCTTAAAACCTCTCAATATCTGTAAGTTTGACCTGATTTTTCTATAGACTACAAAAATCCATTGTTTATGAAATTATAGACACATATAGAGTCGACTATGTAGATTCCAAATATATAATTTATTTTTTAAAAATTAATAATGTTTTTTTATTTCTAATGTATTTTTGTCTTGATAGACATCAAATTCGTGAAATACATACCTCTATTATTTTTGTGATAATGTTTTATCACCTTAACCATTATTAAAATGTGTAATAATGTTAAGACAATCGTACCGTACACTAACGCACGGCCTTGTAATTTTAGGTATATAATGACTTTCATAATTTAAAAAAATATATAAAATTAATATTATAAATTTTGAAAAAACAACTACACTAGAACAATGTGTTATGTGCAATTATACAAATATTTTAAAGAACAATACATCATTAGAATACTTAACACTTACACTAAACGGAACATATGCATTATATTTTTCTTGAAAAATAATATACCACTATTAGAAAAACTCAAATTTCACATAGTTATAGAAAATTTATATAAAAATAAATTATATATTAGGAAAACTAATTCATTTTCCTACATTTCATTACTTTACACCATATTCAAATTTATTGTAAAAGTACCTTGAATAATCCCTCCAAGTGAATAGATTGTTGTTTTTCCATGTTTGTCTTTCCACTAATAGGTTGTGAGAGACCATCATGATCCTAGACGCATTCCATAGTATTCCTGATGCAATTCCATCCATCATTATCTATTAGCGAAGAGCGAGTGCTTCCATCTTCCACAAAAACCAATGGCATTGATACACATGAGTTAAAGTGTATACGTTGTAGGTGCCCCATAAAATATAATAAATGAATATATGCATGTTTCTCTCCATACTAGAAGCAATCTCTCTATTTAAACCTTAGCCACTTTCTACTATTTGCAATGGTGTATGTATACATAAAAATATTCTTTAGACATAGCAGATAATGTGTTGGTTACACTCCCACATATTATATAGTCTTTGGCGAGTTGCAATTACTCGACATGCTCTCAACAACTAAGGCTTATAACTAGTGAAAAATCCATGTTAAACACTAGATGCAAACCCAAGTACTGCAATATGTCCAACTAAAACACATTATTGAAAACTTGATGAAGGTGCATGGTTCATAATGAACGAGCATAATCTTATTTTGAAGGGGTTTGTTGCATGTGATTTTAGGATTTTAGGTTTCATAAATGTAAAATAGATTTTGGTATTTATAACATTAAGTTTAGAAAGAAATTTGAACTACATTAAAAGTGTTTATAGTGAATATGGATTTGTAAGTTTGGTATCCATGATTTAGATTTGATGATAAATTAGGGGTTTGATTAAAGTGAACTTAAACAATTTTGTTTAATTTTATATGTTTTTTTTTTTTAAATGTATGTATCTATTTGTAATGAGTAATTTTGTATGTATCTATTTATTTGTAAGGAGTAAAATCAAATTATGGTAATTTTGTCTTTTTTTATTTTGTTTGTGTTTTTGTTATTGTTTGAATAATTGAAAAAATCCAATTATTGATTTTTACTATATTAATCATATTTATATGAGTTTTCAAGTTATATGTAGGAAAGAATTTTGTTGGAAATTAAAGATCAACTAAGTTTTTAAAAATTTCATTTTTATAGATGAATGAAATCTATTTTTTTTTCTTAAAATTTGAAAATAGCTTATCCCAAAATGATATGGTGCAAATTTTGAAAGGATTAAATAACTATGTTTGAATTTTAGTCATGCAAATTATTGTTTTCTATTTTCTAATAAATTAGTAGTTTGAATTTAAATTTGATTAGAAGATATCTATTCTAAAATGATTGTATTGATATTATAACTAATTATATTTATAAATATTATTTATGATTCAAATTTTAATCTATCAAATATGTTAGTTCCATACAAATTTATTTAAACCATAAAAATTAATGTTAACATAGTACAAATAGATATATACTTTAAAATTTTAGATATATAAAATTTTCTTCCTAAAACATTCTACTACACTATAAAAGTTTTATCAATTGATTCTTTCAATATAGACATCTATACATTAAAATTCTAGATATATAAAAATTTATTTCCAGTGTATATATATTTCCCCTTGTTTTCTAGTATGCGTGTTTACTTGCATGTTGCAATTATACTTTCATACCATCAATATTATACCACCTCTCTTTCAATATAATGAAAATAAAAAATAATATTATAATTAGTATTTAGCATAAATATATATTAGTTTCAATAATTTTATACAAAATTTATTTATATAACATATTTTTTTCTTACAGTTATATAATTAACATAATATTTTATAGTTAATATGATAGTTACTTGTATTATTTTTAGTTTTTTTTTTTTAGATTTATGTTTCTATATCTTTTTATGTTTATGCCTTTTAAATTCAATAAAATTCAAGTTTTCTCAAAAACAAACAGAAACACTAATTCATTAAAATTCAACTTTTCTCTAAAACAAAGAGAAGCACTAAATTACTTATAACTTTTATTATATTCTACTCTAACTTTGATTTTATTTCTATTTTTATCTGTCTATTTATTATAGATTAAACAAATTAAATTCTAAATTATACATATGTTTTTTTTCATTATTTATTGTCAAGTTTATAATTATAATATAATAAAAATATAATGTTCTACTTTTTCTAAATAATGTATTTATTTTAATTAAATAAATTAAATTTTTAATTATACATATATATGATTTACTTTTTCTAAATAATGAATTTATTTTAATTAAATAAATTAAATTTTTAATTATACATATATATGATTTTTTTTAATTAGTTATCCTCTTACACATTTATAATTATAATATTATGAAAAGATCATGTTCTACCTTTTCTAAATAATATGTTAATATTTATTTTGAATTAAACAAATTAAATTCTTAATTATGTATATTATTTTTTTTACATTATTTATTTTGCAAGTTTATAATAATAATATTATAAAAAGATCATATTCTATGTTTTCTAAATAATAAGAATAATATGTTGTCAATAATTTGTGTTACTTAGATTAGATTGAAAAGTTTAAAATATATAAAAATGGTTGTCATCAATATAGAAATATACACAATATATCAAATACAATATTAACAAATATATACAATATATCAAATATAATATTGGTGATCAAATAAAAAATGAAAAAAATGAATATATACTATGTGCTATCATTATTGGTATACCATTCATTTTGTAGATTCTAAGTTATCAAAACATTCTTTCTATTATAAGTTCAACGAGTCCACAACTCCAAAACCCCTATTCAAAAGAATCAAAATAATTGTTGAAACAAATCTCTAATAGATGTCCTATATACTTTGTGAACAAGTGTAATAGTCTCTTTAAAGTTTCCATGTCTTCAAAACACCTTAAATACAATGAATACTCATGAATGGTTAAAAGTAACAACTTTCTAGCAAATTTCCAATAATAGAAAGAGACCAAATCAACTAATCACCTGGTCAACTAATCTATAAATACTCAGTCAAAATGAAAGAATATCTGATTTAACACTCCACCTTAATCTAAATTGTTACATTCTTGAGCACTCACAATTCCTAAGTGTTGTCTCTAAAATTCAAAAGGAATTCTTTCAAATGGATTGGTGAATATATTTTTTAGTTGATATCTAAATCCACAAAATAAAAGAGAAATGCCACAATTGTTGACAACCTCAAGAATGCACTGATTGTGAGTGTCAATGTGTTTGTTTTTATGCTGAAACACATGGTTTTTGGACAATTTAATTGTTGAATAAAATAGAAGTTGGCTCCTTCTCCACACATGAAAGATATTTCAAGAGTTTGGTTATCAAAACTACATGACATGATGTTGTAGTAGCAGCTACAAATTATGTTTCTATATTAAATATTGAGAAAATGAATTGCTTCTTAGCTAATGAGATCAAATTTATGCCTAAACGAAAAAAATATCCTTAAGTTTTATTCCTATGCTACCACAAAAGTCATTTTCTCATTTTCGTATATCACGTAAGTATGATTATGTTGTCTTAAAGAGTCGTATACCTTAAATATGGAAATAAAACTAATCCCATATACATGAGGTTTTTACAAGCCTTTTATATAAGGTTTCTACAAGCCTCTTATATAGTGTTGAATTTGTTCCATCATCGTGCTTTCGATATAATTCGTGTTTGTTCGATTAGTCTTACAATGGTCTTTTGGATGGTTTCATTTGTCCTGAACCTCTTTAAGATATTAGTAGCATATTTTTGTTGACATATGAAAATTCTTTTAAAGAATTTTTTAACTTCAATTTTCCAAAATTACTTTATGATACTAGGTTCTTTCCTATCAAACTCTCTTTTCAGGAAAGCTTTGTCATCATATTACCAATATATATCATATCATAATTTTATAACATGTTTCAATATATATCATATCATAATTTTATAACATGTTTCATATCATATTGTAATTAAACTTTTTATTTTATTAGAATAATAAAAACTAGCATAGCCACAATTATGTGGTTGATTAACGCGGAAAGACATATTTCATTTTCAAAGAAACCTTAATTCACCTATTTTATTTACAAACAAACCCTAATTCGTCTATTTTAATGTGAATGCATTGCTGATCCTATACAGGATGACTATCTACGCTCAGAGGGGGCATGAACTGTGCCTTCCAATGTATAAATACACAGCCTTTAGGTTATCTGTATAAATGCTGCCTTATTAA
>JASDQU010686177.1:42862-57559 GCA_032191745.1 Picea mariana | reverse complement strand
TAAGGACAACTGAGATGCCAGAGTAAGTGCCGCCCATGAACCCAACAACTTCGCTCTGGTGTTTGCTTCATAATTCCTCAAATTTTCAATAAAACAAGCGATAACAAGATTTCCATACTTGATATTTCCAAATCTAGTCGTTCAACGAAAAAAAACATTACCAAACATATTTAGGGTGGGAAGCGTGCTTGGCCTATTTTGAGTGCACATAACAATATCTATGTAAAGTTGAAATCCTCAATGCTTAAAGTTTGTTAATAAAAAACTATGACCTGTAACGAGAAGTAAAAAAATTCTTCTCACTTACCAGAAAATTGGAAAGAAAAGTAAAAAAACAAATAGATAGATAAAATGAATAAGATAAAAGGAAACATGGTTATATGCTTAAATGGTTTAGATGATGAATTAAGTTGGTCCATAAACAAGTCTTTGAGGTTTCTCGCAACGAAGCTTGGTTATGAGACAAAAATCAACAAGGACTTGGAAGTAGAGCGATTGTGGTGGTGGAAAGTGGTGTGAAAGCTAGTATGTCCACTAAAATAAAATAAAAAATCATTTGAGTGGCTTTGGAAAATAAGATCTCAACATGGGTGAATGGACAAAAAAGGAATGGGATTGGACCTATTTGGTGTTACATGTGTAAGAATGCAAGGGAGACTATGGATCATCTATTTGTATCTTGTTCCTTCTCCAAAGTTATTTGGAAGGAGATGATAAGTAATTATAATCTGCAAAATCAGTGGGATAAACCAACTATATTGGAGTGCTTGGAATCTTGGATTACAGATAGGTTTGTTTCTTCTTATAAAGCTCTACCTTACTATGTAATTTGGAGAATTTGGCTATCTAGAAACAACTTGATTTTTTAAGACAAGGAGGCCCACCTAGGATGACTTTGTCATCAATTTAGAGTCTCATTTGGTGAAGGCAGGAAGCCTTCAAAACACTTTGTCCCAAAAAATCTACAAGAGCCCAATATTGACTTCATAAGGCCTCGAGGGTTTTTTGATGGAGCTTGCCAAGGCACTCATGGAATTTGTGGAGCATGGGCTATTCTCTATTTGAATAATGCTCATAATTTTTCTTTAAATATGGCTTTGGTAGGGGAACCAATATTAGAGCGGATATCTATGCTCTTTGGATCTTCCTCAAGGTTGTTTTTGACAAACATGTAAGAAAGATTCGAGTCCTTGGGGATTCTAAACTAGTGATGGATTGGGCAAATGACAAAGTACAAATTACAAATATGGTTTTGGGGCCTATTCTATAAAGGATTTTGGAGATCAAAGCACTCTTTGAGGAGGTCTCCCTTGCTCATATATTCAAAGAATTTAATCATAAAGTTGATCATCTATCAAAGGAAGCACTTACCTTGGAAGAAGGAATTTTGTTTCTTCAAGAAGTCAAGGATCACATTCCCTTTAATGCTACCAATTTATCTCTCTTTTGATTTGGCTTTACATGTTCTTGTCTTCACAACTTGTCTTGTTTGGAGCTTAGTTAGTACCTTCTTTAAATTGATTATAGTATGTTAAGTATGGGAAATAACTTTTGAAATCCTATTTTGAAATAAGACAGAAAATAAGAATGTATATGTCTCGGTACATAAAGAGGTTAGTTTGTTTAGGTGGACATTGAAAACCTCTGGTCGATCTTTCTTTTTCTTTTTAATGGAGTCAAAAGGCTAGTATATGTGTATTTGATTTCACCATCGAAATATCAATACAAAGATTTTTTTTCTTGGGAAAAAGAGAAGATAAAAGGAAACATGGGTTTTGTAAGTGTAATAATTAATTTAGGCGTTGTCTAACTGTTCTACAAAATGGTTTTTTTCGTTAGAATGCGGTGATATAAATTTGCTCGAAATCACTATTTTTTGTTGTTTAAAATCCATTTATGAATGCAGAAATGGATTTGGCATGCTAAAAAACCCTTGGGGCACTCGAATTATACAGAAATAATCACTCAAATTTGTGGATCTAACAATTTCTTGTTGGATTTCAGACAAATGTCCCCAGAAAAAATAACCGAAAAAGAGCCATTTTGTAGAACGTTTAGACTACGACATTAATTTACATAGATAAGAAGAGATGGATACTTTGCTAAATATTTATTAATATTGAAGTTAAAAACAAATAAAGTGATAAAATGAATAATATAAAAAGGAATATGTTTTTTGTAAGTGTTATGATTTTTTTACATAAATAATAATTGGTCAAATGTTTATTAATATTTTTAAATATAATTTAGTTTAAATGGATTTAATATTTTTGATATAATTTATATTTTAATATGAATTTAACTATTTTTAAATTTAATATATATGTAGAAAAAATCCGAATCGGGTGACAAGGGCGAGCTCCAACAATGGGATCGCTCCTCGAGGAGCGCCACCACCTATCACCCATGATCTCTTATAATCACCCACCTAGGAAGCCTCCCATCCCACCACTCATGCACAATTATACAACATTTAGCTCTGGCTCGACGATGTCCTTTCGGTCCAATCTAATATTCACTTATGTCCTTCCCATGCTCCAACTCCCCTGGGCTCATTCATTCATAGTAATGGTTTTTATGACCGTGATTATGGATCCTCATCGGTGTTGTACCCCCCCTTCTCACCCGGATGGATAATTTCTTAGCGTTCCTCCGTGGGTTTTTTATTTGTCTTGGTCCTCTACTCACACTCCACTGCTCTCAACTACGCTCTCGTCTCCTATAGACCCTTTAGTTCTCACCCTGCTTCGTCTTCTCTGTAATCACTCCCTTTCTTTTGCACCCGTGGCTTAAAGTAGTTCCTCCCATGCTTCAGGGGAAGTCGTCATCGTTCTTTTGGTTCCCGTCTCATCTCTTACCACGCCCACACTCCGCCTAAGATTCAAGCAGGAATTGATTTGGCGAAGGCAGATGTCAAAGTCCTTAGGCACTTTGTCTCCAATGAAGAAGTCACACATAAGACTCATTCTTGGGTTCCTAACATTGGTTCTACGAGTGCCATAAAGTCATAGTATATGAAGACCATTGATCTTTATTTTCATATTAAGATGCTAATGGGAAAAGTTCTTGTTGAGAGGCACAAATCTCACTAGGAAATTATTTTACAATTGGATGACGTGTAGTTACAGATAAATCTAGTGGACCACAAAATCAATTCGACGACAAAGAAGCTAGTTGGAATGGACCTAACTGAGCTGGATTTTCCTCAACCCAGGATTCCTGTGGCTGATGACCACCCTCCTCTGGCCTAATTCTCTCACGTTTTTCAATTTAATATATATTTTTTCTCAATTTCTGAGACTTGGGAGCTTTTGCCCCACCTCCTTTCAATTATTATTATGCTAGGAAGACTCATATCAGACTTTTATCAGATAGCTATAGTTTTTGTTTTTCCCTGCTCTATAGTTTTAAAAACCATTGGTTTTGTCATCCTATTAAGATAGACAAACTGCTACATTGTTGATGGTCGTGGATAGTATATATATATATAAAGTTTTTTGGGTATGGAAAATTCCTTTGCTCAGTGGTTTTTGGCGATGTTATCTAGGGTTCAACCCTATCCATGCACGCAGGCTACCCTAGACCCTCCTCGATGACCAGGCCTACATAGTCGAATCATCTTCTTCCATTATCCACTCATGTCCTTTTGTTTTAATGACAACAACTGTGGTTTGTGGTGCTTCTCTCTGCAATTATGGTTCAAGTGTGGCGATGTTCCCCCCTGTGACGACTGCAAGCTCCATCCATGGTGGATCTGTTTCTAATATGAATGTTACCCTTGTGCATTCTATTGGAGCCAACACTCCTCCCCCCTCCATTGGAAGTCTAGGTAAAACATCTTTTAGAGATATTGTGCATATTTCTTTTAATTGTTTGTTGGTTTAAGAGGTTCTAGATATCTCCATTCATATTGGGAAAGATAATGTCTCTGAGGCAACCCTTTATAACACAACTACACTGGTATGTCTTTCCAATTGTATTTAGTCGTGCATGTTCGACCTGCACAAACGGATTTTAGACTTCTAGCAACCTAAGATTAAAAGAGAAGCTTTTATTTGCCCCGGTGCAAAGGGGGTTGTCATCGTGGCCTTCGATCTTGCAAAAGACAATGATTTCAATTTTAAATCAAGTCCCTGGTTTTGGGGAAAATATGGTTTATGCATGAAACCCTAGACCCCTTCCTTCAATACAATGACAGATTCCCTATGCATAGCTCCGATTTGGGTTAAACTTCCAAATATGCCTTTGTATCTTTGGGGTTTACCCTCTCTCTAAGCCATTGGAAATGCCCCTAAGAAATTCCATTACAAAAGTGAGGAAATAGAGAACTATAGTATCACTGCATATGCTCGAATACGTGTGGAAGTGGACGTCGACAAAGGGTCTCCAACAAAAATAAACCTGATAGGTGAGAACTTCCCCTGGTCTCAAAAGTTGGATTATGAAAATGTTTATTTTTTATGCAAAGTTTGTATTGAAACAAGACACATGGAAGCTCATTTCCTGAAAAGGCCTAGGCAAGCTAAGAAACACAAGCATAAGTCGACCTGGTGGGATCGCACCAGGGAAAAACATCAAACGATTAAGAAGGATGAGCCAGATGACTCAGACCTACCCATGGATGATTAAAAAACAAAACCAGAGGAAATCAGGGACATCCCTTCTAATGAGCAAGATGTGGAACCACAAGATTCTATGTAGGAGGAATATGTCATTCCCCTATATCTTGACCAGGAAGCAAAAATATCGCTTAGTCCTCAAACAAAGATGAGTTGGGCAAACCGGGCAAAATAGGAGGAGACTATAGAACAACCTAAACCTCCAAATCAAGGCAAACCAAAAATGAAGGAAAAAGCATTGAATTCAATGAAGACAAAGAATGCTTGGACAATAGTAATAAAGAAAAAAAAAACATCCTTCAATAGTACAATTAGTGGTGACAAGAAGTCGAACACGCCACAATCAATATGTCCCTTCTTATTTATCATGTTTTTTAAAATCATATGTATTTTGGGTATTTTTTTATAGACAATATAACTGCAATCTTAGTAATCATGTAGTGATAGTAAAAGCATGCATACTTTCTAATGTGGTACCTGAAACTTGCAATTTTATATGTTGTTTATCTAATATCTCTATATTTTGATAGCTATTTATGGCCACTTTTAATATTATATTTCTTAGTCTCAATTAAAAAAAAAATATATTATTATGATTAAAAAAAATAAATGTCTAACTTCAACAAAATTATAAATGATGTTCTCTCAATTAATGAAATTTTGGGATAAGAATTAATGAAAATTTGGGATAAGAAGTCATGCATCTTTATATCTCTTTGCTATAACTAGGGATAAGAAATTATGAATTCTTGCATCTTTTTGCGACAAAGCCTCTAAGAATATAGGAGAATCCAAGAGAGATTATCTAACAATGAGTTTTTCAAAAGGAAAAAAAATACATTAAACAAAATAGTTACTCTGTGTTACATGTAAAGTTATTTTGAGCTACTATGTGTTACGTGTAAAGTTATTTTGAACCTTAATATCCAATTCAATTCACAAAGTCTTCATTTGCAAAACACAACAAGTACCACAACAGTGGCTATGTCCTAGTTGTCAATGCATTTGGAAATGTTAATGATAAAATAATTCCAAAATAATTAGGATATTTGTTGTAAACAAAGGTTACATTAGTTCAATTACATAATTATGTTCTTTTCATATTTATTTACGATCAAAATATTTTAAAGTGATGAAACATTTTAATGAATCCCAACAAAGACTAGTAATGATTGATCAACTATTTAGGATTAGTATGGTGACTAAAATTGTGGATCATTATCAGGGGAGGATAATCACCTAAAATAAAATATAAAAAATTTCAACAACTAAGTCGTGATGTTTTATGTATTTATTGTAAATTGTGCATGTTATTATTCAATAATGACTTGACCAAACCTTATGTGGGTGAAAAGCAACAACTTAATCCATGCATCAATAAACACATAAATCTTATGCAAAGCATGAGATATATAAGGATTTTAATTTTTTGATGAATGTTTCATAATTATTTATTAATAATATAATTTTCTTATTTTAATGCTTCCATCCTTCTATTAATAATTTATTATTATTAATGCTATTGTTCAACAAAAGGTACTTTGCTATTAATTATCAACAAAATGCCAAAGATAACCAAAAAACTTTGCATTCCCTAAGCTTGGCAAGCATGTATCCACATCACCTAGAGAAGAGAATAAAAATAAAATATATATAGAGACACATTGAAAATTCAAAACGATGTTAGCGTTTGAAATGTGAACGATGCATGAGTTTGATTTGAATTAAAATAAAAAATATACACATCGAAAATTCATAACGGTTCTAAGAATCTATATTCATAAATATAATTAATCTATACTTATAAATATAATTTTTTTTTTTTATTATACTTATGTTTGGGAGTGGGTTAATTTGGAAGTAATCTTTTTTTTCTAGTTATTTTTTCGACAGGTTTTTCGATGGTTAACTTTTAAATTTCCGATCAATCTAGAACCAGAATTCTAATCGATTTTCTGAGTATCTAGGTTGGTTTAAAATGGGGCAAAACCCTAGGGTAAGGTTTTGACTCAAAGTCATGGTGGCCAAGTTTCCAACTCAAACTACCCCTGAAAATTTGGTCGGATTCAGATCCATTTTTTACCTGAAAAGCGGGTCTGTTTGCTCCCAAATTAATTTACTCCCTTATACTTGTGCCAGCCAAATTAACATTATTGACAAGGTTTCAAATCGCAACATCGCACTTGTACATGCGAAATTGAATGTACTCGTGTGTTCATGATTGTGGAGTTTCCAATGTCTTTTAATCTTGACACTATCAAAAACTCATTGTTTTAATCCTACTTTAACATAGACTAATAAAAAGCAAATATGTGTTGTTATCTTCGATATTATATCAAGGATTCAAACAAACTTATCTCCAAGCAATATAAAAATCAAACTTATCTCTTAACAATATAAAAATAGACAATGAGGTGAAGCATAGTATAATTGTATGTTAGGATGCTCGTTCATCATTATTTATACATTATTTATTTTATTTTTTTCACTTTTCCAATCTTTTGATAATTCTTTACACAGTTTTACAATTTATTTTTTCACAACAAAGCAATAATTGTACAATACCATTAAACTTCATCCTATCCTTGTGCATTTATTTCCTTTTGATTTGTTGTACTTTTCAAAGTAATTATTAATTTAAAGTTCACTGAGAAAAACATATACATAAATGGTGAAGTAGTGCACTGAAACAAAAGATTTGAAACTAAGAACATAAAAAAATTATGTATAATAAACTCAAGTCGATAGGAATATATTTTTATATTGAAATGCGAGTCGACATTATTTTACAAATGTATGCGTAGAATGGTTAAAAGGTTCTTGTGGTTAGGTTTTGTTAGTCCTTGCTAAAGCAGGGATACGATATACTTCGATCGAAATGTAGGTTTACAACAATTCACTAAAATTTTGTAAGTTTATTTAAAGTTAAACAAGTGCAGTAGGCTGCGATATACTACCTTCGAAGATAATAAAAGAAATTTTACTCAAATCTATGTAAACTTACCGAGTTTCCTTTGTCTTTGAGGTTTCTCATTCCTCTCAGAGGGTGTGCGAGTGCTTTAGCTCGTTCCTATAATAAAATATGTCATTTCAAAAAAACCTAAATTCATTTTGGAGCCCAACGTTTCTATCATATGTCTCCATAAGCAGTTGTTTTTTTGAATAACAGTTTTTAGTATCCCACCAATGCCAGTGCCCGAACAAGCCTGCCACCTATCCATTGGGTTTCTAACCCCGTAGCTATCAATTAACTTACCAAAAGAATTAAAAATGGTTTCATAACTACACATTTGAAAAAATAAGAAAAGAAAAAAAAAGAAAAAAAAGAGAGTCTTATTTCATAGGTCAATGGTAACTTACCAAAAGAATTAAAAATGGTTTCATAACTACATATTTGGAAAAATAAGAAAAGAAAATAATAAAAAGAGTCTTATTAGTCCCTACCGGAAGGCTAGGGCAGGGACTATAGCCATGAGTTCATGTATGACTTGATATTAGTTTAGGGTTGACTTTAAAATTTTTCAGAAATTATAATGTTTAACTTAGGAAATTTGTATTCATATATTTTAAAATAAAAAAAATGCATATTTGTTACAATTTTATTGGCTCATAGGTTTGAAGTGTTATCGCCAGCTTCACTTCTCCCAATGCTTTAATTAACACTTCTTCCAATTGTCATCCTTAACTCAATTACTCACTGTACTTTTCCATGCTATATGAACTAATCAATCGGTTCCACGTTTCCAAAATCACATGGCTTGATTGTCATCAAACTGATACGAATTTGCATGAGGTACAAGTTATGGGCTTGAGGGTTTCTTGTAATTTGTGATCTGAAGGTGGTTTCTGTCTCTTCATGGGAAATCGGAGGCGAAGGGCAGTTCTAGCACCTCTGAAAATATATGGGAAATTCGCTTCAGTTTTTTCAATCTCAGGCCACAGATTAAGTGGTTTTTGAGTTCATTTCTTTTGGTTAATACAAGCTTTTGATGTACCAGGAGTCTAGCTATCTCATTTATCTGTGCTTGTGAGCTTTCTTTTTCTCAACATGATGTAATGCATGATTTAGCCTTGTGTCTTGCAAGCCAGTATAGTGCCATTCATGGTAAGAGGCTTTTCATGCCTCACAAGGGGGATAGTATTCCCACAAACTAGGTTACACTAAAAAATTAGACATCTAGGGCTCAATTTGTTTCAATTCATACAGGTCAAACTCCTGAAACTTGTTTTCTCTTTCTGCTTAAACGTTCAATAATTATTAGTTCAATTCACTAATTTTCCAATTTATTAAGGTGCACATTTTTATCAGCTTCCCCGACTATTACATTTCTGGGATGTATAGGTCCAATGGAAGAGCAAGATCGGCGTCAAATAGATTTTTCGGAGGCGGAAGCTTTGGCTTTATTCTTTTCTGCAAGTGAATACTGTCTTCCAACATTTTTACATACCATGCCAAAGCTTAAGGTTCTTATCATCTACAATTACAGTTCAAAGCATGCAATACTTCATGGGCTACCAGGATTTTCTTCAGTTACCCAGCTCAAGTCCGTCTTACTTCAGAAGTTGATTGTGCTTCCTTTTTATGAGTATTGTAGATCCTGGGAGTGCCTGGAAAAGTTGTCTGTCTGTCTGTGTGAGGGCTTGGGAAATATGACTCTATTTGATAAGGCACAAGCCTTAAAGTTTCCGAAGTTGGTAGCAATTAACTTTGATCACCGTAGTGATTTGGAGGAATTGCCAGGAAGCTTTTGGCTTTACCGTAGGTTATTTTCCATCAGTGTATTCCTAAATAAATCTAGTATTGATTTTCAACCAAGTTATTTTTTCTTTAAAGAAAACAAATTCCTTTGGTATTGGTTACAGGCAATTTCTTCAATTGCGTGTCTTAATTTCAATGATTTCTACGAATTATTTCAGCCTTATGATGAAATTTAGGATTATATTGATTTCCAGACATGAGGTTGTTGTTATCATTACTTAAGAAATAGTGCAAATAGCTAGATTCCTTTGGCTCGAAAGAAAACATTTTTGTTAGTATTTAAGGAGCTAATTTCCTGAGAAGAATATTATTAGGAATGGCTTAAGAAGTTAGTTTTCTTTTAAGAATATTAATATTATTAGCGAGAATAATTTTTAAAACTATAAATTGGTTTTCTTTGGTTTAGATGATTGAGAGGGATGAATTGTTTCTTTTAATTTGCGTTTTATTTTCGATAATGACACATTGGCAAAGTGTATTTTCGTTAATGACATATTCACAAAGTTTCAAGCTGTTACAAAATACTTTGATTCTAAAGAAGTCACGGAGTTTCAAGCTGTTACAAAATACTTTGATTCTAAATAAGTCACAAAGTTTCAAGCTGTTACAAAATACTTTGATTCTAAAGAAGTCACAAAGTTTCAAGCTGTTATAAAATACTTTGATTCTAAAGAAGTCTATCAAACTGGGTATCATTCTAAAGAACTCTATCAAACTGGGTATCATTCTAAAGAAGTCTATCAAACTGGGTATCATCTTTAAAATGACCATCTTTAACCCAATTGAAATTCTAGAGTCGGATGATAGAGAAGACAAAGCCAATCTTTAACTTTGTTAGTGGACCTGTTACAAAATACTTTCATTCTAAAGAAGTCTATCTAACTGGGTATCATCTTTAAATTGGCCATCTTTAACCCAATTGGAATTGTAGAGTCAAATGATAGAGGAGACGAAGTCAATTGGAATTGTAGAGTTAGATGATAGAGGAGACGGAGTCAATTGGAATTGTAGAGTCAGATGGTAGAGGAGACAAAGTCAATCTTTAACTTTGTTACTGGACCTGTTACAAAATACTTTGATTCTAAGGAAGTCTATCTAACTGGGTATCATTTTTGAAATGGCCATCTTTAACCCAGTTGGGGTCCAAAATACTTTGATTCTAAAGAAGTCTATCTAACTGGGCATCATCTTTGAAATGGCCATCTTTAACCCAGTTGGAATTGTAGAGTCAGATGATAGAGGAGACAAAGTCAATCTTTAACTTTGTTCCTGGACTTGTTACAAAGTACTTTAATTCTAAAGAGGTCTATCTAACTGGGTATCATCTTTAAAATGGCCATCTTTAACCCAATTGGAATTGTAGAGTCAGATGATAGAGGAGACAAAGTCGATCTTTAACTTTGTTACTGGACCTGTTACAAAATACTTTGATTCTAAAGAAGTCTATCTAACTGGGTATCATCTTTGAAATGACAATCTTTAACCCAATTGTAATTGTAGAGTCAAATGGTAGAGGAGACAAAGTCAATCTTTAACTTTGTTACTGGACCTTGATAATCCAATCGAGTTGAGTTCAGGTCCTTGAAATTGAAAAAAAAATAGGTGAAAGAGCTAATATCTATTTTCTTAGGCCTCGAAAACAAACATTCTTCTGTTCTTAGCTATAGATGTGATCTCCATCCGTAGAATTTTGTTCGTCCCCGTAACTTTTGGTTTGTCATTCCTCAAGAAGCGTAAATTGCCGTGTCTACTGGCTTAGCTCAGAAACGGTAAATCTCTTCCGTCCATTTAAATATTATCTTTTGCAGTCCAGAAACAGTAAATATTGTCGATCTGCAGTAGGATTAATTTCCTTAAGCTTAGAAATGATCATGTTTGTTGAAATAAATTGTTTGCTTTTGTTCAGAGATGTTAAATGTTGCGTTTCCTCTATGGATTGTAATGCTATTGAAGAAATGTTAAAGTGTCGCTCTTGCATATGCGTTGCTATCTTTATCCTACGAGGCTGTGAAAATTCTCCGTCTGTTGTTTTCCTTCAGCTCGGCAATGTATTTCCAAAAGTTACCTGATGACTTGGGGAGGTTAAGGTCACTTAGATTGCTAAGATTGTCTACATGTCCAAGCTTGTCAATGCTTCCTCCTTCCATTTGCAGAATTCAACATCTAAAATTTCTTGATATTTCATTGTGCATGTCTTTGAAGGACCTTCCGATGGAATTTGATCAACTACCAAAGTGAAAGATGTTGGACATGAATGAGTGCTTTGGACTGAAGATGCTGCCTAAAGAATTAGCCAAACTAAGGTCTTTAAAACGTGTAATCTGTGATGAGCACACCGAACAACAGTGGTTGGCTATCAAAGACTCTGCCATGCCTAATCTCACAGTGGATGTGGTCGAAGAATGCTTTAATTTGGACTGGCTTGATGATTGAAAAGGTTCATGAGACATCCTCTTTCCTTGTGCAATACCTTCAATCTAAGACCCTATGTTGGTGAATTATGTACAAATTATGTACTAATAGATAATGATGCCTATTTTCCCACACCCATATCAGGATTTCAGAGTTTTCAAGCAGACAGTATGAATTTTTGTTCAATGAACTAAATATTTGAAGTTCTAACGCCCTCAATAAAAATGCAATGGAATTCGATGAAGCTGTTGCACCTTTTATAGAATTTTATACATAATTTACTGGCAATTGAATTTGGGTCATATCTGAGAAGAAAGAACCTGGAGCATTCAAATAGTTTGAAAACAAAAGGGTCTTTCAAGGCTTTTCAGCCCAACCCTATGTTGACAATGTCATCAAGTGCAAAAGAAGACGTGGACGCCATTCTCATCCAGTACAAGAGACTGAGTCAAAGCTTCTCACTGTAATAATTAATTACAGGACATACCAGAATGAATATGTAAGCATGGAAGAGCAGGTGAAAGACCCCATTAGGGACAGACCCCAAAATGGCCCCGAGAATTTGCAAAATCATGGTGACGAAGAGGATTTGGAATGCAAGGTTGAATTATTTGCAGGGTTGCTAGAGCCCTCCAATGGCGGACTGGATCCCTCTTATGTTGGGATGCGTCGATTATTGCTTTATAGAAAGGCCTTCTCTGGCTACAATCAACGTCGGGTACTCTCAAACAACCTCTCATTTTTCAAAGATTGCATACCTTACAAGTTAATGGGTTTCGATCCCTTCAGCTCTGGGATTTGTGTGCCTATTATACAAGCATTATCGCTACACATATACTATATGTATGCCTATGTAATAACAATAACAATCCCCGTCAATACTTTGGCTCCAAGTGGCATCCAGGGCCTGTTTATTTATCCTTGAGCAATGAAGGAGCCTCGTATCTACAAAAAAATGTCTTAAAGGATTCGACCCATTGGCTTGGAGGTGGAATCATCTGTCTACTACATTAATCCATTGCAATTGTGGAATTAGAAACAATTGCATCTATAGAATTCCTAAGCTAAAGTCTTATTGGTTAAGCTCATGCAAAATGGCATCGAATGCATAAAAAATCAAAATCCCACCACGAAAAACAATGTATTTTATGAATTGTCTGGTCCTAGCGACACAATCATCGTGAGACTCGACATAACAACTCAACCTATGTGTAAGAAAACTTTGAATAAAATCCTAGGTCAATAGACAGGGAAATGGAGATATATGCTTACGAGGAGTAAGAAATCTAGTCACTTCTTTTATTTCATGAAAGGTGTAGAGAGGGATTAAGAGAGATTTGGACTCTACACGAAGCATAGAGATTTCATTATCCAGACAGAATCGACAAAAAATCTACACTATGCAAGCTACTCTCTCACTTATAAAATCGCATACCAAGGCCTCAAGGCTCAAATCAATGGGATTTTATAAAAAGGGACTTTATCGATGATATAGATGTTACTAGGCATGATGGTTTGCATATCAAACTGGATTTTGCGAAAATAACTTTCCTATAACTAACATGTGCGGCACTCTTTTCCATCTCATTAAGGGTATAATGGACCAAAATGTGGCTGCAATTACTTGAGGGTAACTCATTCACTTGCTTTGCTGGAAGGAGATATCAAATGGTACTACATCCTTCAGTGCTTTCAAATAATAACGATGAGATTGGGTAGTCAAAGAATGTATTTAAGTTATGGAATGATATAGAGAAGCATCATTTTAGTGACGATTCTAGTATTCATTACTATGTCGAATGGGTTCCTTCTGAATGGCAAACCTAAAGTATCTTGCATAAATGATTTGGAGAGAGCAAATCCATGTGCAAGATATTTTTAATAAGGCTCAACAATTATCACTGGTGTTAATGAACTTCAGTTAGATGTCAATATTACCTACGGATGGTAATTGCCGTTGACGTGAATATTACTTATTGTTGATTTAATCTTGGCTAGTAGTTATGTCTCAAGGAGACTTGGAGACTTAGTTAGATGAATTTTTATCCAGATACAGGATGGATGTTGGTGCAAGAAGGTCAAGCACTAGGAAGTTAAAGAAGGAATAATAAGCTTCCCCTCGAAGATAAGAACTTAAGTTTGTAATTTCGATTAGAGCAGTAACCGATGGCAATTAGGATCGATTTATTCATTTTTAAACTATACAATTGATGCAGAGAATAATGATGGTCTAATCTTGTCCCTCATTAGTTGTAATCATTCACAGAAAATTGAATTGTTTCCATTAATCTATCAACCGTATCAAGATTTTAACTACAAATTTATGAATAGTCTTACTAGACTCTTTATGAATAGTCTTATGCATTGTCGTCTTTTCAGTGATAATATCAATGGAGCTTTTGTATCTTGCTCCTACCATTGCAAAGAGATTTTTTCCTCCTTACAATGCACAAAGTCCTTTTGTTTTAAAGGTCTTTTGTGGTATTGGTATTGCTATTTTTTTTTTGTTACGAAATATTTGCCCTGAGATTTGGATTCTGAATTGAATCATCGTATTTGCCCTGAAATTTGGATTCTGAATTTAATCAATGATGAGTCACCTGCAGAAAGGCAATTCAACATTCTAATGCCTTGGAAATTTTTTCAAGAAGGTTGCCTTTAAGGCTCGTTTGACAAATCTTCAAAGTTTGCTCTTCTGATATTTTTGTAACAAAAAGGCTAAAGCGATTCGAGACAAAGATTCCAAAAGATATAAGAGATTTGTCTTGGATGCAGAACAACAAGCCATTAAGACCACATAGTTATGTAAATTGTTTTTCTTAGGCGGATTACCTACTCAATTGTACTCAACTGTTGATAATAGTGAGTATTTCCCAACTAACTCGGCATGGACTGAGTTGCCATGCA
>JASDQU010686177.1:11437-27609 GCA_032191745.1 Picea mariana | reverse complement strand
GAGCTCGTAAGTCAATTTTGTACATCACTTCAACCTACAACCCGCAACCTCCCAACACTTAATCATTTTTACTAAGTTACCTCTGCATTGCCCAACTTCTACGTAATCCTATTTTACGATAAAATGGACCTATCTCTGGGTAACACTTAGAAGGTATTGGTTGGACATAGATGACTTGACAATGAATTGGCATGATGACTGGGTGATGAGGTGGCGATCAAAAGTTACACTGTGCACAAGCTACACAAGGTTCCATGGCTCTCTCTACTTCACACACCAACACTATGGAGGAATTTTCTTTATAAATATGTTATGGATACCCTCCCACAATGCATGCGGGATAAATAAGGCAAATTTGCAAATCAAGGGCCAAGATTCACATGGAGAATAGATCAACAGATGTTGAGTCTATATCTTGCAAAGGCCATAACCTAAGTTCTCGATGTCCAAATTGAGAAAACGAGAGCTCATTTGAAAGCTAGAGACATGAAGAACACTTTGGAAATGGTTTCCATGCCTGGAATGATAGTTATCATGCCCTTAAAATTAAAACACAATCATGACTATTTTTGGCTTGGTAGCACATTATTTTTGAAAATTTGGTTATTAAAAGGAATTTCTAAACATCTAAAAGTATGCCCTAATTAAGAGATGAATATCAAAATTAATATTTACCAAAAGGATATTAATATGTTGCACGAAGGGAAAAAACCCCAATTGTAAACCAGTTCCAAGAAGATGAAGAAACGATTATCAAAGAAGATGTGGAATGCATTTGAATTGATAGAGAGAGTTCTTTCCATCATAGTAAGTCAAGTAGACACTTTACTAAGCCCTTTTCCTTCTTTTCCTTCCAGTTAGTAGTCACCCAAGCTTTTTATTTCATGATCTGTGAATACCAAAGGTCAATTCCTAACTGTGTTTTCTCCTTTCTTCCAGGTCTTTCATTTATTGGTCCACGGGAGCCCCATCCCAGTCCGTTTAGAATGAATGCATTTACTTTTTGATTTGATAAACTCTTTTAAAGACATCTGTATATTTTTGGAGGTTCCTAGAGAACTATTCAGTACACTATACTAGTGATTTCTCAAACTTTGAGTTTTAAGCATGAGATTTCAAGTGTGCGTCTATCAAAATCCCTTTCAGTTTTAATTGAATGATCATGTTAACTTCTCTGCATATGTGGCCCTTAATTCTCATTATGCTAAATGACGTGTCTTGCTTTACTTTTTGCTATGATAGACATTTCATTGTTTGAGATTCTTATAATCATGTACAATATTGTAAATATTTATTTTTAAGAAAGCTTGGTCTTTTCTCAAGCATTCCCTGCATGTGAATATTTGATTCAAGAATAAGCTTGGTCCTCTCTCGAGCATTTTTTATATTTATGTATTTTAATTAACAAAGAGGAGTACCACCTCTCTAAAAAAACATAAAAATTTATCCTTGTGATGTTATCTTCAAGACCCTGAATAGTCTTTTAGATCAACATTTTTGGCAACCATACTGGGGAGAGATTCATTTTCAAGAAACCTGATACTTTTCTTTTAGGATAAATATTATTGAAAAGCTAGAAGTTGTCTGATTCAAGTCTTGGAAAAATATTTGACAAGTTTTTAGCTGAATGATTTAAAATGAATTGGGTTCTTGAAAACCTCGTTCATGGAACATCAAGTGGCATTGAAGATATGTTATTGTAGTTTCGACAACAAGTCAATTATGCCAACTTCTGTAGAACCAATGAACCATCCAAGATTCGGGAGGATGAGCTCCATGGCGACTCCATTATTAAAACTTTGGATTTTTAAGAAAGATTCCCAAGTGACTCCACTAAAAAGATTCCAGAATTACAAGAAGATCTATATGCCGACTCTACCAAAGAGTTTCTTTCATGTTGTGACGACATTTCATCTTCCCCGTCAAGCCCAACAAAAGTTGTTCAAGTTCCGGTAAAGAGAGAAGGTTACAAAAGAAAGAAACAATTACATAGAAGCTCCCTCAATTTGCAAGGACAGGTTCATCCATTTCCAACTATTTCCATGGATAATCTTCACATGTTCTCCAGAAATACTTCAGAGGATGTGGAGAAGCATTTGGTTAAGTTTGATAATGCTTGTGGTATTTATAATGTGGCCAAAGATGATGTTGCATGTCAATTTTTTGTCCCAACTCTAGAAGGAAATGCTCGTGAATGGTTTTATTCATTGCTGCCCAGAACCATGACTAGTTGGGACATATTAGAAGATTTATTTGTTGAGAAATATTTCCCAAGGATAGATCCATATTCTCTTTTCTTGAAGTTGGTCGAAATCCAGATGAATGAGAAAGAGACGGTAAAATATTTCACTTTCATATTTATGAAAGTCCTTCATGAGATTCCTCGAGAAATGTTTCCAAATGAATTCATAATTTTTAGCTACTGTGAAAATGCTTTTCCGGTGAATCTGATATTTTTATTGAAGCAAGAGGGAAATTGTAACTGGAAAGAGTTAATGCAGCGAGCTCAAGTCATTGAAGAAAATATTCATAAAAGTGATGTTGATCTTTTGAACTTTCCAATACACTTCCAAGAACATCAAGAAAAGGATTTAGAGGAGAAATCCTATCAAATATGTGGAAATCTCTCTACATCAGATTATGTTCCTAATGTTGAAAATGAGAACCCTAATTTTTTAATTCAAGAAGAGTACCATTTGCCACATCCTCCGTGGGAGGGAAATTGTGACCTCTCATATACTCAATCTGAGAGTAATGTTGACAATGAGTTTGAGGACAAATTTGATGAACCTCCATTAAATGCACATGAAGATTTCATTCAATATGGTCATGGAGAAAATGTTGCAGTGGGTTCTCAATGGTGGCAATTGGTTTATACAACACCGCAAGAGGGATGCAAACTTAGGATGATAAAAGTGATTTTAATTATTACCACTCTACATTAAACATTCAAGCTATTGATTACTTGTTCGGAGTAGAGTCCAATGAAGAAGGAGTCTTCCAAGCATTAAAATAAAAAGGGTATTTGAAACAAGAGGGATGAATGGTATATTTTAATTTCGAAGACAAGGAGATTGTTAGTAAACAACAAGAGCTAGCCATACAATTCTCCATCGATTTTCAACAACAATTTGTTTGTCAACTTCACCATGGCACTGTTGTCATTTCATAATAGAGGAATGTCTTTGAAGCATTGCCAATAAACTAATACTCTCAACTACGGTTGGGAGTAATCATATGAGATGGTTATGTATATGGCTACATTGGAATTCTACCTACACATGAAAGTATTTTTTCTCTCCAAGTAGGTTAGGATAGGTAGATTTTTGTTTTCCCTTGTATATAACGTTGTTCTTTCAACATGGTTTGCCTAATAAGCATTTGTTAGATCAAATAATGGTTTGGGGATGACTCCATAGCCCGATGGATGAGGTAGTTGGTCTGATTCTGGTATAACCCGCATGGGGTCATTGTCCCATAGTTGAAGCAAGATGTTGATGTTCTTTCGTGTCACCCATCAACTAGGTGACTTTTTTCCATACTTGAACCTATGTCTCTCTCAAATGGAGACCAAATTTTGAAATTTGGAAAGTGTCATATGACTGTCACCTATTGATCACGTGATCTAGATTTATAAATGGAATGAAATGAAATACCGATTTATAACAAAAACACAGAGATAGAGTGAAACTTGACTTCTATTAATAAATGAAATGTGTTAAACTATACAAATGCAGAGTGAAACAAACTCGCTTGAATGGTGGTAGCTTATCTATGAGAAGAGATGTGATGACTATGTGCATTCTCTAAAGCGCCTTCAAATGAAGATGAAAGGCCTTTTTATCATAAACAAGCAATGGAGAAACCCTAAAGATCCAAAAACCTAACCCTAGGAGACAAAACACCAAAAGGTTTGTGGGCCTCGATGGGGTTAGTTGGTATGCCAACTTCTCGGGGTCGTAACTTTTGCATACGATCTCGGTTCGATGCACTCGATAGCCCATTGGAAAGGTCTAGCCGAGAAGTAAACATTTCGATCAGCCCCAACCATGCCTTTCAAAAAATTTTGGGCACTATCTCACCCAGAAAACATCGTTTAAAGCCTCAAAATGGCCTCAAAAGTTCAGGACCTGGAAAAGTGTAGAAAAACTGCCAAAATGAAAAAATGTGCTTTGAGCTAGTAGAATAAGTGGGTGGTTGTTATACCACAAATCACCATATCAATTGCATTTGTGAGATCGCTTAGTATTTTCCCCTAGATTTCAAACTTAAATCCCATCCTCCTTCGTCAAAATCACCTAAAAAACAACATTTTTGTTTTCATCCACGAATCACCCATGTGCAAACCACAGATGTCCATGCCTTGCTAGTTTGCAACTCGTGGATGCCCTAAAAAATATGAAAAAATAAAAATATTCCACATTTTCTGGCAGGTTTTTCTGTTGGGCTCATTCCCAAACATCCCTTGGCCCGTACACAATAGAATCCAACCACCTCAACCTCTTGAGGATAGTATAAAAGTGCCTATGAGGGCATGGGCAAGGAGGACATCCTTGGTGCAAGATTGTGCTAACAGTTTTTCAAGATTCCCCGATTCTCTGATCCTCTGAGTAACATCCCTTTCTGGAAAATCTTTTTCAAGCATTCCTTCCTCCCATATATATGACCATCGGGTGTGTTCCTATCCCTTCTGGGTCATTTGTGGAAGAGTCATCCTATAGAGTTGATTCTTGAAGGACCAACAAATGAACCTAGGCATTTGGATTCGAGGCACTGATGACGATTAGAGTCAGGTTGTAACTACCTACTCATACGCTTTTCAATAAAAGAGTTCTCTTTCCTTCCATATTTGTGTATTATTGTTCAATCTATTTGTATATGCTTACTTGCGTTACATATCTGAATTTTCTTATTACATGTATGACTTGTTTTCATAACTACCTGGTGGCAACATAGACTTGATCTCTTTTTGGAGGTTGATACCGACAAAGATCAGGAGCGAATCAAAGGTTAAGAGCGAGGAACGACATCAAACGATAAGATACAAGGTGTGACATCTTCTCTTCTCTCTTCCAAAAGTAGTTATTTGATTACCAATTTATATGTGTGAGGGTAGGGTTTGTCTTTTGAATACAACCAGGTTCTATTGTGAGATCACCCAAGGTCACATGGAAAAATCCCATAAACAGAATTGGTGACCATACTAGGGATTTTTCTCCTAGTTTGGGTCAGTCTAAGCTTTTCTTGTGTTGTCTTGATTGCTGTGAGTTTCTTGTTTTCTGAGATTTTCTTTTAAAGCATATGCCATATAGAACATTTTTCTAAGTTTCTAGAAGCCTCCTTCTGGATTAGCCTTTTTCTTTTTCAAGTTTTACTGATCCATCCACACTTAGTCCCTTTCTAAGTCACAGATATTCGTGATTCGCCCTTGTATGACCCGCGGATGTCCACTAGTCCTAGTGTACACAGTCGTGTATCTATGTAAGAAACTTGTTTTTTAAGCCCTTCTCTCTATTCTGGGAGGGTTTGGTTTGGTTCTTTATTACAATATGAGCCTTTTGGGTTTGATTTTGCTTTTGATTGTTATGTTAAGTCTCTTAAAACTTTCAAATCATCTAAAAGATCTTTCTTTTGGTTAAGTTAGTCTTTTGGTTATAAGGTTCTTTAGGTGGGTCAAAAGGTTAGTCGTGTGTGGCTGGGATGAGTTTCCAGTTTGATTTTTGTGTTTCAATGATTCTTGACTATTTTCTTTCTTCCTCTTTACCTTCTTCCCTTTGTTCATAAAAGAAAAAGGAAAATCACATCTCATTTGTATTTCATTTCTTTTAATAACAAGAAATACAAAACTGCTTGTTTGATGGTCATTCTTCTCTCGTTCCCTTGTCTCTGAACTTTTCAAGAAAATAATTTTCTTACTAGCACTTAGGTCTTTAGGCATGTTGCTTGCTTTGGTAGAAAGAAAAAGAAAATGAAAAAACCCATTTTTTTGCTAATTAGATCTCTTTCTTTCTTTGCATTGTTTTGCATTGTTATTTGAAAAAGAAAAATATACTAGCATAGGTTTTCGTTTTCTCCTCATATTGAAAGCATTTCAAAAGAAAAATAAGAAAGGGAATATTTTTTCTCCTTCTTTTGTTTCTCTTGAAAGTTGCATGGTGCATTTTGCATTAGAAAAGGAAAAATTTGCATTTCAAGGTTTGAAGGATTGTTCATGCATTTTCTTTTTTGAAACTCTTTTTCATTGAAGATTTAGTGTAAAGTTTTATTTACCAGTGTTCTTATAAGTTTCATTTTTGCAAGAGTTACAAACAACATAAGTTGCACTTCCATATCCTTTGAGTAAAGAACAACTACTAAAATGAACGCTAAACTTTAAATGTACTAGATTTTGTTTCTAGGGTTCACAAACACGTTTAGGGTTAGGGCCTTGGATTAGGATTGGAGAGATAACTCTCCAAGGCCATTGAACAAACATAGGAGTCTGGGTTAGGGAGAGTCAAATCCAACTGTCGTATAAGTATAGATGGGAATCTCCTCTAACACATGAGGTCACGTAAAACAGAGCCGAGGAGATATCCCCTCCAAATCTTAACTGAGCATAGTGGGAAGATCGTATATTAGAGGCTTTTCCTGAAGTGATACTGACCCATCCGACGTCAGTCCTATGGAAGAGTTTCGGGCTCAATTAACCTGCCCATATGTTTGATCTCGACTGTCAACTCTACCCCCCTCAACACTGACTACGAGTTGGTGACATTAGTTGCTTTTCCTATGGATCTTAGAGTTGACTGCGGGGGTTTGTTGTGGTACCTGGGGCAGATTTCGTATCACACTTTTCAGTATTGTTGGAGGGTGACCTGTGAAGCATGGGTGCTTGCATCGGATAAGGCTGGTCAGTGGAGGTTGGGATAAATGCTTCTCACTCCTTCGTTTGCTGGTTCTTGGGACTTAATCAACAGGTGCCTTCGTCTAGAAGGTCCCTTTCTACTTGTTCATTCCTTTAGACTCAAGACCTCATCCACCTGGGCTAAATTTTTGGAGAAGTTGTTCGCTTGTGATGTTTCTCTTAGGAATTTTTATTGGAGTGTTGCTTTGAATAGTTGGCCAAGTAGGTTGTTTCAGTATCACCTCTTTTAGATCGTTGATTTAGGGTGGTTGGGAAGGACTCCTAATATTTCTCTTGAAAGCATGGAGGTACCTCTTATAAGGCATGGGTTTTTATACCACTCATTTTCCAGAGTCAGTGTGTGAGACATTTTTGGATATGAACAATCCTGCAAGAGATGAAACTATGCATAAGAAATTCATGGCCAAAGTTCTTGAGGATAACAACCAAGGAACCCTTGCCTAAGGAGATTCTTGTGCTTTTCCTTTCTTTGGAAATGTTGGTTCCCCCTTGATGGCCACTTTGAACATTTCTGGGTTGAATGTAGGACTACGAGTTTGGTTGTGGACCACTATGAACGTCCTGAATGCTCTTGATTCTTCTCAGATAAGCACCTTATGTCAGGGGCATCATACACATTTTGATCCTTCACCTTCTACATCTGCACAATTTACTCCTTCTCTGTCTCCCTCTTCTAGTGAAAGTCTTGTTACTAGTAACCAGAAGTCTAAATGGAATAGGAATAAGAAGAGTAAGAAGAAGAAGCAACCAACCTTTTCTAGTCATGCTGGGAGCGCAAAACCAACCTTTGCTAGTCATGTTGGAGTTATGTCAACAACCTCCATAAGTCATGTTGAAGAAAAGAAACCAGTTGCTGCAAGTCATGTTGGAGATCAACACCTAGCCACTGTAAGGCATGTTAGGGGCAACCCATCGGCCGCTGCAAGTCAGGTTGGGGGCATTGATACGGTTGAGAAGCCTAGATGTATAGGACGTAAGCCCAAGTTCCCATGTAATCTTTGCGAACGAAATCACCTTACTCATTTGTTCCCTTCTATTGTCGTGGTATGAAGAGCATGGTTCTTGTCTGAAGGCCCTTCTAGTTCTGAGTCATATTTGGTTTCCCAACAATCTATTCAATCATTGGTTGATGAAGTGGTTGTGCCGATGTAATCTTCGACCGATACCACTCTCGTTTTGGGGGGTGATGCATATCTTGACCATGTTGTCGTGCATCCTATTCAACTAGTGGTTGAGGAAGTGGTTGTGCCGATTCAATCTTCGATCAATCCCATTCTTCTCTTGGAGAGTGACCAATCTTCCAAAGTGGTCGAGCCGATGCAATATTCGGTTGATCCCACTCTTCATTCAGGGAGTGATGCATCTTTCAACTATGTCTTTAGCATTTCCAGTTCAGTACCTTTTGAACATTGGTGCATTCCATTCTCTTTGAGTATGCTCCCTCCAAGTCCTAGGATGGTTTCCTTTGCTTGGAATGATCTTGTGGAGCCTCACCTTCCTTCTTTTGCACCTTTCTAGATAATAGTTATGGTTGAATCTATGTTGAAAGGCATTCGTTGATGTGTTGTAGATGAAGGATCCTTTGCAAGTATTTTATCCTCTTTAGCTTGGAAAGCGTTGGTTTATCCCAAGCTTGTGTCATCTATCAGTGAGTTGTTGGCTTTCAACATAAAACCTAGTGAATGTCTGGGGATTCTTCCTCAGTTGCCTATCACATTAGGTGGGAAGACTATTCTAGTCGATCTATTAGTGGTGTCAGGACCTTTAGACTTTAATATGCTTCTTGGGTGTGATTATGTTTATGCTATTAAGGTTGTGGTGTATACACTCTTTTGTGTGATGCATTTCCCTCTTAGCGGAAGCATTATCACTATTGATCAACTTTCATGTGATAATAACCATCCTAGTTTGATTTTGGTTCAATTTTCCCCTTTGTGTGTTCCTAGTGTTCGAGTAGACTCTTCCCCGCCATGGGTGAATTATGTGGTGTCTTATTCTCGGCGTTCAATTGCTCCTGAGATGGGATTTTTATAGTTATGTTCACCTTCTCGAGACAAGGTCTTGAAAATTGATCAAGTGTTTTATCCAATGGGGGCATGGGAGCCCTTGCTTCCCCTTATTGGTCTGAGTAATTTGGTGTTTCCTCTTGACTCTCATATTACTTTTTGTGAGACCTCGAGCCCTGGTATTTGTGTGTTGTCGAGCCCCGAGTTCATGGATGTTGAGTTTACTTAAGATGATGTCATCCTTGAAGCTATGATTATGGACACTCAACCTCTTCATGAACTGGAAGCTTTACTGGTTGGTTACCAACAAAACCCTTGGCTTGATCCTAGCAATGGGATCTACCTGGAGAACCACTATGCATAAGCAGTAAGGCTGTGCGGTCCTCTATACATTTTGTACTTTTAGGGTTTCTTGTTTTAAAGTTCTATATCCCTTAGCACATGTTTTTATCAGAGGTTTCTATATCTGACTTATTAACTTTTGGGTAAGTGTTTTTGGTCTTTTATATAGGACTTTGGAGACATTTTTTTTTGGTACCTTTTCGTTTCATGTCAATCCATTCTGACAAGTAATGATCTTGAAACTGGCATATAGGTTAGATTTTCCCCTTCATGAATTTTTTCATTATCCTTTTCCTATTTCATTTTTCCCAAGGATCGACCCCACTGAGTTGTGGCATGGAACCTTCTTTGTTGTTTAGAAGTGTTGTAATTCACGTGGTGGAGCCTATCTTTCATGAGCATCCTAGCTTAGAATCCCTTTGCATTTTGGCACTCATGCTGAAAGTTTCTATTTAGGCTCAGGAGTCCTGTTTAGACCCACCATGTCTTTTCATTGAAGCTGCATATCTTCTTCTCAATCTTTTTCTGTCCATTACCTAGAAGACTCCCCTTAACACATGCTGATACTTATGTTAACACCTCTTTGGATTCTTCAACATGTAGTGTGTTCTTTACTGGCATGTAGAGTAGGTTCCTTTCTTCCTGCAAGATGCATATATTCGTATCATTCACATATCATCCATAGGGTCCACCCCATTCATTCATGACATCATACCTTCAAGTTGCTTTAAAGGTGTGATTTATGAATGATAGATCTTACCTCTCCATGGGTGTTCTAGTTAGTACCTCACTCACATTTTTGACACCCATACTGTAATTGTTTCAGTAGGCTCGGAAGCCCTGTTCAGTTGTGCTATGTCTTTGCGTTGAGGCCTCATGACTTCTTCTCAATATCTTGTTGGATTACCTACCCACGAGGCTTCCAAAATTTTGTTGAGTTGTAATTGCATTTCATATTAACCACTCATGCTTCTAGGCCTAATGTCGGATTCAACTTGCCATCATTGAACCATTTCTTATGCATTCCTACCAGTTACTAGCCTTGCAATTTATGCCTTTGTGACTTGACACCTTAACTATCGAGGAAACATCCCTCGAGTGTCCTTATCCTGCACTCGCTTCCTTGCATTGAGCATAGGTATGTTCCTTGCACTTTGGAACTAGTTTGCTTGCCCGCGACACTTGCTTCCTCCACTGTGCTATAACATTCTTTTATTCATTTTTAGGCTTTAATAACATGAAAAAGACAAAAAAATAATAAAAAAAATAAAAAAAAAGAAGGGGGGAAAGAATCTATATTTTTGTTGGTACTAGTCTTGTCGCCCTTAAACAAAGCATAATCTTTGAGTCAATGTTTCAATATTTTGGGTTTCATATAGCTTTAGGATAATTTTTTTTGTTTTTGAGTATAATCTCCTTCGGTTGGTCATTCTTCCAACCATGTGGAGTGTTTGATGATGCCCGTTGTATCACAAATGTATCCCATTTTATAATCCATGCTGCATAAGTCACATAATGTGTCATGCTTTTGTTCAAGGGAAGTTTCATCTTGAGTCGACCATTCTACAGAAAGTCTCCGACCTTTCAAGTCGACCTTCCCATGTCAGTCAAGCACATCTCATCATCACAAGTTGTATCTTTGTATCTCACTCATGCTAGTATAGAAGGTCCCCATTGACTTCTTGTTGGCGGGTCTACTCTTATCGACCCCGACACATTTCTATGAGAGTATGACCTAGAGTTTCACACTGGGCCTATTTCCATCATTGATAAGTGACCTTGTGCTCAACATATGACAAACCATCATTGGTCGTTGAATGAGCGGTTTCCCTTGTGTTCGACATCATACATAGGGATTCGTGTGATACCTTGGTTTCCATTTGACCCCATTGGTGGATTCCTCGTCTTTGTCAGTAGTCTTTATCATTGGATACTATTCAAAGAGTCTCTTCCATGTGATATTCCATCTGGTGCATGCCAGAGTCGTACCTCGATGTGGTCTTTACAATATATTTGTTCGAGTCCTTCCAAATCTTTGGCCTTCTGCTACCCCTCATGATGGATGATGAAGGATGCCTTAATTCCTTCCTTCCACCAAATCTCTTCATATCGACTTCAACATATCTTGCTCTGGGACACAAATCTAGATTTATTTGTGGTACCTTGGGGCTTACATTCATCAGTGGCAGGTTCCCTCGCTATTGATAGTGGGAATACATCAATGTCCCATGATCGATAGATTCTATAAGGTGTTCGACACTAGTTCATTTATTCACACTTGTTAGATTGTACCATGGTACCTTGATTCCCATTATCATCATCAATGGGTCATCTCATGTTTGTTAAAAGTATACATCAATGACCAGTAATCAAACAATGTCTCACTGTGTTCAACCCCAACACATCTATTCACATAGTGTAGACTCGTACCACGACAAATCGTTTTGAAGACTTCAAGTGAAGTATGAGCATTGTTGGATATGTGTTATATTCTTTGCAAGACTAGAACTAGTGTCTACGTTGCGCCAGAGCCCCCTTGGAATTTTTTTTGCCTCAATTTTCGTGTCCATTTTTGGGCGGTCCTTGATTTTCTTGTCCATTTTTGGCTGTTTTTTCAGCACATTATTTTTCACCGATGGTTTTCTATTTTTGGTTAAGGAATTAGGGTTGTTGACTAATCCAGGTCATTGGATTAAGGTTTTGGATGCCGCTGACTCCTATATGTATATTGTATTGTAAACAATGTATGATGTGAATGAATATAGAATATGTTGGTTTTCCCAGTTTGGGTTTCCAGGGGAAAAATCTTTGTGTAATGTGTGAATTTTCCATTGTATCTTTATGTTCTTTTACTAAAAATCTGTTTGCAGTAAATTATTGTACAAGGTTAAATTCTACAAGCATCATATCTTTTGTGCTCCTAATTGACGTATATTGTACCACCCCTTAGAAATTAGTACTTGCAAAGGATCAATTTGTTCACTCCACTAGTTCCAGATATCCTCTTATTTGATTTCGAGACATAGCTCCACTGTGTATCCGTTCGTGGCTATGATCTACTTTTTACATGGATCCACTGTCTATTCCTCGTGGCCATGATTGCTACTTTATATATATCACATGGATCCACTGTGTATTTTTCATGGCCACGAACATTGGTCATACTTTCATATATGCCATGGATCCATAGTGTACTTGATTTGGCAGCTATCCTTACATTACTCTTGAGCATGGGTATGCTCGACTTGAGAAGAGAATACTCTTACTTGATCTTTGTTGATGGTTTATGTTATTGGATGAGTTGTTCAGGAACCTTCAGTAGATCTACTTCAATGCATCCTCGCCTCTTAGAGTTATAATGTATTTCAATCATCAATTTCCCTTCTAACATCACACATTAGGGGGCATCTGTTATACCACAATCTGCCACATTAATTGAATTTGTGATATGGCTTAGTCCTTTTCCCTATCTTGCAAACTTAAATCCCATTCTCCTTCATCAAAATCCCATAAACAATCACCATCGATATCCACCTGGATCAATCCTCCTCCCTTAGGAAGCAATGGTCTCAATTGCGTTGAGTGCCCCCATCTGAGGGGGAAAATTCCGCTGAAATTGGCCTCAGGTGAGCAACTTTCCTTGGTGTAGGAGCTACACTACTTTGACAACCTCATAAAGCTGGATCCTCCATTGGCAAGTGTCCTTAACTTGTGTGTCCATGATCTGATCAATGGTTGTACGTTCCATGTAGTCAGGGTTGAGCTCTATCGGTTTCAATTTCTCTGTTATCTCGGATGTGTCCAGTAATGGTGGAAAGTATGGCCGAAGGATGTCCACGTTGAACACTAGGTGCAAACCAAGGAAGGGAGGAATAGTCATCTCAAAAGCATTGCCACCCACAACCTTGGTGATGGTTTAAGGACCATAATGAAGTGGATGAAGCTTTCGATGGGGTCCTATAAGGCATTCCTTCTGCAAATGCAACCAAACCTTGTCTCCCACCTAAAACTTGTGTGGAACTCGGTGTTGATCATGGCACTTCTTGTACTTAGCATTGGCTTTCTACAAAATATCATGGACCTGTTAGCAAATGTGTTGAATTCGTTCAATAAACTTGGTGGCTTTGTCGGCGTCATTTTGAACATGGGAAGATTTTTCCTGTGTAGTCACAAGCTGCAGTGCGACATCAATGGGACCCAATGGTTGAAATCCCAACCCCACTTGAAAGGGGATATGGCCAATTGAGCTATGGAGAGATTTGTTATAGCTATGTTGAATATAGAGGAGACTCTCATCCCATGTGTGTGGACGCTTGGAGTTGTACATGTGAAATATATGCATGATCATCATGTTGATGACCTCTATCTGGCAATCAGTTTGGTGGTGGAAGGCAACGGATTTGGTGATCTTAGTTTCCAACAGTGACTAGAGGCTCGACCAAAATGTTCTTAGGAACCTGCTATCTTGATTTGAGATGATGGTCTGCGATATCCCAAAATGTACCCACACCCGTTCGAAGAAGAGCTTGGAAGTGGCCTCCATTGTGATACTCTTCTTGTAGGCTGTTATAATGGCCATCTTAGAAAATTGATCAACCACCACAAAAACACAGTCATTGCCCTACTTGGTTGAAGGAGGGCTAGACATGTAGTCCATTGAGATGGATTCCTAGGGCTTATCGGGAGTAGGGAGAGGGGTGTACACGCCTTGCTTCTTAATGGATGGTTTGGAAATAGTGTAGGTAATGCAAGTTCAAGTGTACTTTCCGACTTCCTGTCGAGGTTTTGGCCAATAAAAATACTTCTGTAGCACTGCCATTGTCTTTTCCACACCAAAGTGTCCTGCCATTCGAGTGTAGTGAGCTTCCCAAATCAACTTTGTATGCTCACTTGAAGGAACACAAACATGGCCCATATGGCATAACAATTCGTATTGAAGATGAAAGTCAACGACGGGTGTTCCTGCACCCAAAATCTGGTAAGTGGTAGTGAAGCTAGGATCTCTCTCGTAGAGTTGGGGCCACCAAGAGATCTCATGTTCGCAGGAGTGGAGCACCATGGTTAATGTTGCAACTGGGGGTCGACTAAGGTAATCGGGGACGTGATTGGTGCTCCCTATATTATATTTGATTTTGAGATGAAACTGATGCAAGTATGTGGACCACTTTTGATGGTGGTTGTTCTGCAATTTTCATTATGTCTGCATGAACCACAAAGGCTTGTGACCAGTGTGGATGACTGTCTCCTTCCCGAGAATGTAATGCTTCCATTGACGACATGCTTGTACATGGAATACATTTCTTTGTTATAAGTGGGGTACTTACGGACTGCATCTGATAATGTCTCACTATGATAGGCCATTGGATGATCGTGCTGAGTGAGAACTATACCCACATCATAATCGAAAGCATTTGTATCAATCTGAAAGGGTTGTTGCAGATCAGGTAATGAGAACATCAGGGCTGAGCACAAGCGATGTTTCATATCATTGAACAATTTTTTGTTGCAATTGTCCCCACATGAACTTTTCTTTACCACCACCCTTGGTCACTTGGTCGAGGGCCCATGTGATATGGGAGAATCCCAACATGAACGTGGGATAGAGATTGGCAAGTCCCAAGAATCTCCGAAGCTTGATTAGTGTGGTCGGGGATGGCCAATAATGAATGACCTAGATATTGGCTGGATCCACGTGCACACCATGATCATCAACAATGTAGCCTAGGTATTGGACCATGTTCATGCTGAAGAAGCATTTTTCCAAGTTAGCATATAGCTTGTGTTGCCACAGAGTGTGAAGGACCTGTTGAATTGTAGATTTTAACCTTGTACAATATTTACTGCAAACAAATTTTCAGTAAAAGAACAGAAAGGATACAATGGAAAATACAAACATTACACAAAGATTTTTCCCTTGGAAACCTAAACTGAGAAAACCAACATATTCTATATTCATTCATGTGATACATTGTTTACAATACAATATACATATAGGATCCATCGACATCCAAAACCCTAACCCAATGAATTGGATTAGTCAACAACCATAATTCCTTAATCGGAAATAAAAAACCATCGAAAAAAACCATATGCCAAAAAATCGCCCAACAATGGACACGAAAATCGAGTCAACAAAATAAACGAGGAAAAAATGCAACACATTTCCCGAGGCACATACCCAACATTCTCCCACTTGTTGTTTTCTTTGCATACAGGCGGTTACATGGTTACATAGTCAACAATCCAGGGCAACAATGCCGATGGATCCTCTACACCAAGAGAACTTCTCAGTGTTCACATATTTTGTTATTGAATCTTCAAAATTCTTCAAAGTGTCCACCTTCATCAACAACACTTTCTTTTCTTCAACCATGTCTTTCACATAATGATATTGAATATCATTATGCTTTGTCTTTGAATGATAAGTCGGGTTCTTCGCCAGAAAAATTGCACTCTGACTGTCACAATCTATCCTTACAGCTTGCTGTACCAACCCAATACCTGAACACAGTCTTTGTAACCATACTGCTTCCTTACTTGCTTGAGTGGCTTCCATGCATTCAACTTATGTAGTTGAAAGTTCCACAACAACCTGTCTTTTGCTCATCCAACTTATTTCTCCTCCAAACAGGTTAAACACATACACACTTGTAGATCTCCTATGATCCAGATCTCCAGTCCAATCTGCATCCACAAAGCCATGTATATCCAACACTCTGTCCAATCCTGGTATTCCTTGGTAGCACAATCCATAGCTAGTAGTGCCACGCAAAAACCTGAAAAACCTTTTTATCGTTGTCCAATGCTTTTTCCCTGGTTTTGACATATACCTGCTCAAAAATCCCACTGCATGTGCAATGTCTGGTCTAGTACAAACCATTGCATACATCAAACTACCAACTGCACCTGCATATGGA
>JASDQU010686177.1:0-11247 GCA_032191745.1 Picea mariana | reverse complement strand
AATCAAAGGTTAAGAGCGAGGAACGACATCAAACGATAAGATACAAGGTGTGACATCTTCTCTTCTCTCTTCCAAAAGTAGTTATTTGATTACCAATTTATATGTGTGAGGGTAGGGTTTGTCTTTTGAATACAACCAGGTTCTGTTGTGACATCACCCAAGGTCGCATGGAAAAATCCCATAAACAGAATTGGCGACCATACTAGGGATTTTTCTCCTAGTTTGGGTCAGTCTAAGGTTTTCTTGTGTTGTCTTGATTGCTGTGAGTTTCTTGTTTTCTGAGATTTTCTTTTAAAGCATATGCCATCTAGAACATTTTTCTAAGTTTCTAGAAGCCTCCTTTTGGATTAGCCTTTTTCTTTTTCAAGTTTTACTGATCCATCCACACTTAGTCCCTTTCTGAGTCACAGATATTTGTGATTCACCCTTGTATGACCCGCGAATGTCCACTAGTCCTAGTGTACACAATCATGTATCTATGTAAGAAACTTGTTTTTTAAGCCTTTCTCTCTGTTCTGGGAGGGTTTGGTTTGGTTTTTTATTACAATATGAGCCTTTTGGGTTTGATTTTTTTTTTGATTGTTATGTTAAGTCTCTGAAAACTTTCAAATCATCTAAAAGATCTTTCTTTTGGTTAAGTTCGTCTTTTGGTTATAAGGTTCTTTAGGTGGGTCAAAAGGTTAGTTGTGTGTGGCTGGGATGAGTTTCCAGTTTGATTTTTGTGTTTCAATGATTCTTGACTATTTTCTTTCTTCCTCTTTACCTTCTTCCCTTTGTTCATAAAAGAAAAAGGAAAATCACATCTCATTTGTATTTCATTTCTTTTAATAACAAAAAATACAAAATTGCTTGTTTGATGGTCATTCTTCTCTCATTCCCTTGTCTCTGAACTTTTCAAGAAAATAATTTTCTTACTAGCACTTAGCTCTTTAGGCATGTTGCTTGCTTTGGTAGAAAGAAAAAGAAAATGAAAAAACCCATTTTTTTTCGCTAATTAGATCTCTTTCTTTCTTTGCATTGTTTTGCATTGTTATTTGAAAAAGAAAAATACACTAGCATAGGTTTTCATTTTCTCCTCATATTGAAAGCATTTTAAAAGAAAAATAAGAAAGGGAATATTTTTTTCTTCTTCTTTTGTTTCTCTTGAAAGTTGCATGGTGCATTTTGCATCAGAAAAGGAAAAATTTGCATTTCAAGGTTTGAAGGATTGTTCATGCATTTTCTTTTTTGAAACTCTTTTTCATTGAAGAATTAGTGTAAAGTTTTATTTACCAGTGTTCTTATAAGTTTCATTTTTGCAAGAGTTTCAAACAACATAAGTTGCACTTCCATATACTTTGAGTAAAGAACAACTACTAAAATGAACGCTAAACTTTAAATGTACTAGACTTTGTTTCTAGGGTTCACAAACACGTTTAGGGTTAGGGCCTTGGATTAGGATTGGAGAGATAACTCTCTAAGGCCATTGAACAAACATAGGAGTCTGGGTTAGGGAGAGTCAAATCCAATTGTCGTATAAGTATAGATGGGAATCTCCTCTAACACATGAGTCAAACATGAGGTCATGTAAAATAGAGCCGAGGAGATATCCCCTCCAAAGCTTAACTGAGCATAGTGGGGAGATCATATATTGGAGGCTTTTCCTGAAGTGATACTGATCCATCCAGCGTCAGTCCCATGGAAGATTTTTGGGCTCAATTACCCTGCCCATATGTTTGATCTCAACTGTCGACTCTACCACCCTCAATGCTGACTACGAGTTGGTGACATTAGTTACTTTTCCTATGGATCTTAGAGTTGACTGCGGGGGTTTGTTGTGGTACCTGGGGCAGATTTCGTATCACACTTTTCAGTACTGTTGGAGGGTGACTCGTGAAGCATGGGTGCTTGCATCGGATAAGGCTGGTCAGTGGAGGTCGGGATAAATGCTTCTCACTCCTTCGTTTGCTGGTTCTTGGGACTTAATCAACATGTGCCTTCGTCTAGAAGGTCCCTTTCTACTTGTTCATTCCTTTAGACTCAAGACCTCATCCACCTAGGCTAAATTTTTGGAGAAGTTGTTCACTTGTGATGTTTCTCTTAGGAATTTTTATTGGAGTGTTGCTTTGAATAGTTGGCCAAGTAGGCTGTTTCAGTATCACCTCTTTTGGATCGTTGATTTAGGGTGGTTGACCAACCGCTGTGTTGGTTGGGAAGGACTCCTAATATTTCTCTTGAAAGCATGGAGGTACCTCTTATAAGGCATGGGTTTTTATACCACTCGTTTTCCAGAGTCAGTGTGTGAGACATTTTCGGATATGAACAATCCTGGAAGAGATGAAACTATGCATAAGAAATTCATGGCCAAAGTTCTTGAGGATACCAACCAAGGAACCCCTGCCTAAGGAGATTCTTGTGCTTTTCCTTTCTTTGGAAATGTTGGTTCCCCCTTAATGGCCACTTTGAACATTCCTGGGTTGAATGTAGGACTACGAGTTTGGTTGTGGACCACTATGAATGTCCTGCATGCTCTTGATTCTTCTCAGATAAGCACCTTATGTCAGGGGCATCGTACAAAGTTTGATCCTTCACCTTCTACATCTGCACAATTTAATCCTTCTCTTTCTCCCTCTTCTGGTGAAAGTCTTCCTACTAGTAACCAGAAGTCGAAATGGAATAGGAATAAGAAGAGTAAGAAGAAGAAGCAACCAACCTTTGCTAGTCATGCTGGGAGCGTGAAACCAAACTTTGCTAGTCATGTTGGAGTTATGTCAACAACCTCTACAAGTCATGTTGAAGAAAAGAAACCAGTTGCTGCAAGTCATGCTGGGTTCATGAGTCTAGTCACTGCTAGTCATAGTAGACAAATGTGACCAACCTCTGCAAGTCATGTTGGAGATCAACACCTAGCCATTGCAAGTCATGTTGGAGATCAACACCTAGTCACTGCAAAGCATGTTAGGGGCAACCCATCGACCATTGCAAGTCAGGTTGGGGGCATTGATATGGTTGAGAAGCCTAGATGTATAGGACGTAAGCCAAAGTTCCCATGTAAGCTTTGCAAAGGAAATCACCTTACTCATTTGTTCCCTTCTATTGTCGAGGTATGAAGAGTATGGTTCTTATCTGAATGCCCTTCTAGTTCTGAGTCATATTTGGTTTTCCAACAATCTATTCAATCATTGGTTGATGAAGTGGTTGTGCCGATGTAATCTTCGACCGATACCACTCTCGTTTTGGGGGGTGATGCATATCTTGACCATGTTGTCATGCATCCTATTCAACTAGTGGTTGAGGAAGTGGTTGTGTCGATTCAATCTTCGATCAATCCCATTTTTCTCTTGGAGAGTGACCAATCTTCCAAAGTGGTCGAGTCGACGCAATATTTGGTGGATCCCACTCTTCTTTCAGGGAGTGATGCATCTTTCAACTATGTCTTTAGCATTTCCAGTTCAGTACCTTTTGAACATTGGTGCATTCCATTCTCTTTGAGTATTCTCCCTCCAAGTCCTAGGATGGTTTCCTTTGCTTGGAATGACCTTGCGGAGCCTCACCTTCCTTCTTTTGCACCTTTATAGATAATAGTTCTGGTTGAATCTATGTTGAAAGGCATTCGTTGATGTGTTGTAGATGAAGGATCCTTTGCAAGTATTTTATCCTCTTCAGCTTGGAAAGCGTTGGTTTATCCCAAGCTTGTGTAATCTACCAGTGAGTTGCTGGCTTTCAACATAAAACCTAGTAAATGTCTGGGGATTCTTCCTCAGTTGCCTATCACATTAGGTGGGAAGACTATTCTAGTCAATCTATTAGTGGTGTCAGGACCTTTAGACTTTAATATGCTTCTTGGGTGTGATTATGTTTATGCTATTAAGGTTGTGGTGTATACGCTCTTTTGTGTGATGCATTTCCCTCTCAGCGGAAGAATTATCACTATTGATCAACTTTCATGTGATAATAACCATCCTAGTTTGATTTTGGTTCAATTTTCCCCTTTGTGTGTTCCTAGTGTTCGGGTAGACTCTTCCCCACCATGGGTGAATTATGTGGTGTCTTATTCTCGGTGTTCAATTGCTCCTGAGATGGGATTTTTATAGTTATGTTCACCTTCTCGAGACAAGGTCTTGAAAATTGATCAAGTGTTTTATCCGATGGGGGCATGGGAGCCCTTACCTCCCCTTATTGGTCTGAGTAATTTGGTGTTTCCTCTTGACTCTCATATTACTTTTTGTGAGACCTCGAGCCCTGGTATTTGTGTGTTATTGAGCCCCGAGTTCATGGATGTTGAGTTTACTTAAGATGATGTCATCCTTGAAGCTATGATTATGGACACTCAACCTCTTCATGAACTGGAAGTTTCACTGGTTGGTTACCAACAAAACCCTTGGCTTGAGCCTAGCAATGGGCTCTACCTAGAGAACCACTATGCATTAGCAGTAAGGCTGTGCGGTCCTTTATACATTTTGTACTTTTAGGGTTTCTTGTTTTAAAGTTCTGTATCCCTTAGCACATGTTTTTGTCAAAGGTTTCTATATCTGACTTTTTAACTTCTGGGTAAGTATTTTTGGTCTTTTATATAGGACTTTGGAGACATTTTTTTTTGGTACCTTTTCATTCCATGTCAATCCATTTTGACAAGTAATGATCTTGAAACTGGCATATAGGTTAGATTTTCCCCTTCATGATTTTTTTCATTATCCTTTTCCTATTTCATTTTTCCCGAGGATCGACCCCATTGAGTTGTGGCATGGAACCTTCTTTGTTGTTTATAAGTGTTGTAATTCACGTGGTGGAGCCTATCTTCCATGAGCATCCTAGCTTAGAATCCCTTTTCATTCTGGCGCTCATGGTGAAAGTTTCTATTTAGGCTCAGGAGTCCCGTTTAGACCCACCATGTCTTTTCATTGAAGCTGCATATCTTCTTCTAAATCTTTTTCTGCCCATTACCTACAAGACTCCCCTTAACACATGTTGATACTTATGTTAACACCTCTTCGGATTCTTCAACATGTATTGTGTTCTTTACTGGCATGTAGAGTAGGTTCCTTTCTTCCTGCAAGATGCATAGATTTGTATCATTCACATATCATCCATAGGGTCCACCCCATTCATTCATGACATCATACCTTCAAGTTGCTTTAAAGGTGTGATTTATGAATGATAGAGCTTACCTCTCCATGGGTGTTCTAGTTAGTACCTCAATCACATTTTTGACACCCATATTGTAATTGTTTCAGTAGGCTCGGAAGCCCTATTAAGTCCTGCTATGTCTTTGCGTTGAGGCCTCATGACTTCTTCACAATATCTTGTTGGATTACCTACCCATGAGGCTTCCAAAATTTTGTTGAGTTGTAATTGCATTGCATATTAACCACTCATGCTTCTAGGCCTAATGTCGGATTCAACTTTCCATCATTGAACCATTTGCTTATGCATTCCTACCAGTTACTAGCCTTGCAATTTATGCCTTTGTGACTCAACACCTTAACTATCGAGGAAACATCCCCCGAGTGTCCTTATCCTGCACATGCTTCCTTGCATTGAGCATAGGTATGTTCCTTGCACTTTGGAACTAGTTTTCTTGCCCGCGACACTCGCTTCCTCCACTGTGCTATAACATTCTTTTATTCATTTTTAGGCTTTAATAACATGAAAAAGATAAAAAAGTAATAAAAAAAGAAAAAAAAGAAAGGGGGAAAGAATCTATATTTTTGTTGGTACCAGTCTTGTCGCCCTTAAACAAAGCACAATCTTTGAGTCAATGTTTCAATATTTTGGGTTTCGTATAGCTTTAGGATAATTTTTCTTGTTTTTGAGTATAATCTCCTCCAGTTGGTTATTCTTCCAACCATGTGGAGTGTTTGATGATGCCCGTTGTATCACAAATGTATCCCATTTTATAATCCATGTTGCATAAGTCACATAATGTGTCATGCTTTTGTTCAAGGGAAGTTTCATCCTGAGTTGACCATTCTGTAGAAAGTCTCTGACCTTTCAAGTCGACCTTCCCATGTCAGTCAAGCACATCTCATAATCACAAGTTGTATCTTTGTATCTCACTCATGCCAGTATAGAAGGTCCCCATTGACTTCTCGTTGGAGGGTCTACTCTTATCGACCCCGACACATTTCTATGAGAGTATGACCTAGAGTTGCACATTGGGCCTATTTCCATCATTGATAAGTGACCTTGTGCTCAACATATGACAAACCATCATTGGTTGTTGAATGAGCAGTTTCCCTTGTGTTTGACATCATACATAAGGATTCGTGTGATACCTTGGTTTCCATTTGACCCCATTGATGGATTCCTCATCTTTGTCAGTAGTCTTTATCATTGGATACTATTCAAAGAGTCTCTTCCATGCGCTATTCCATCTGGTGCATGCCGAAGTCATACCTCGGTGTGGTCCTTACAATATATTTGTTCGAGTCCTTCCAAATCTTTGGCCTCCTGCTACCCCTCATGATGGATGATGAAGGATGCCTTGATTCCTTCCTTCCAACGAATCTCTTCGTATCGACTTCAACATATCTTGCTTTGGGACACATATCTAGATTTATTTGTGGTACCTTGGGGCTTACATTCATCAGTGGCAGGTTCCCTAGCTATTGATAGTGGGAATACATCAATGTCCCATGATCGATAGATTCTATAAGGTGTTCGACACTAGTTCATTTATTCACACGTGTTAGATTGTACTATGGTACCTTGATTCCCATTATCATCATCAATGGGTCATCTTATGTTTGTTAAAAGTATACATCAATGACCAATAATCAAACAATGTCTCACTGTGTTCAACCCCAACACATCTATTCACATAGTGTAGACTCATACCACGACAAATCGTTTTGAAGACTTCAGGTGAAGTATGAGCATTGTTGGATATATGTTATATTCTTTGCAAGACTAGAACTAGTGTCTACGTTGCACCAGAGCCCCCCTGGAATTTTTTTTGCCTCTATTTTCGTGTCCATTTTTGGGCGGTCCTCGATTTTCTTGTCCATTTTTGGGTGTTTTTTCAGCACATTATTTTTCACCGATGGTTTTCTATTTTCGGTTAAGGAATTAGGGTTGTTGACTAATCCAGGTCATTGGATTAGGGTTTTGGATGCCGTTGACTCCTATATGTATATTGTATTGTAAACAATGTATGATGTGAATGAATATAGAATTTGGTTTTCCCGGTTTGGGTTTCCAGGGGAAAAATCTTTGTGTAATGTGTGAATTTTCCATTGTATCTTTATGTTCTTTTACTAAAAATCTGTTTGCAGTAAATTATTGTACAAGGTTAAATTCTACAAGCATCATATCTTTTGTGCTCCTAATCGACATATATTGTACCACCCCTTAGAAATTAGTACTTGCGAAGGATCAATTTGTTCACTCCACTAGTTCCAGATATCCTCTTATTTGGTTTCGAGACATAGCTCCATTGTGTATCTGTTCGTGGCTATGATCTACTTTTTACATGGATCCACTGTGTATTCCTCGTGGCCATGATTTCTACTTTATATATATCACATGGATCCACTGTGTATTGTTCATGGCCATGAACATCGGTCATACTTTCATATATGCCATGGATCCGTAGTGTACTTGATTTGGTAGCTATGCTTACATTACTCTTGAGCATGGGTATGCTTGACTTAAGAAGAGAATGCTCTTACTTGATCTTTGTTGATGGTTTATGTTATTGTATGAGTTGTTCAGGAACCTTCATTAGATCTACTTCAATGCATCCTCGCCTCTTAGAGTTATAATGTATTTCAATCATCAATTTCCCTTCTGACATCACACATTAGGGGGCATATGTTATACCACAATCTGCCACATTAATTGAATTTGTGATATGGCTTAGTCCTTTTCCCTATCTTGCAAACTTAAATCCCATTCTCCTTCATCAAAATCCCATAAAAAATCAGCATCGATATCCACCTGGATCAATCCTCCTCCCTTAGCAAGCAATGGTCTCCATTGCATTGAGTGCCCTAATATGATGGGGAAAATTCCGCTGAACTTGGCCTTGGGTGAGCAACTTTCCTTGGTGTAGGAGCTACACTACTTTGAAAACCTCATAAAGATGGATCCTCCATTGGCAAGTGTCCTTAACTTGTGTGTCCATGATCTGATCAATGGTTGTACATTCCATGTAGACAGGGTTGAGCTCTATCGGTTTCAATTTCTCTGTTATCTCGGATGTGTCCAATAATGGTGGAAAGTATGGCTGAAGGAGGTCCACGTTGAACACTAGGTGCAAGCCAAGGAAGGGAGGAATAGTTATCTCAAAATCATTGTCACCCACAGCCTTGGTGATGGTTTAAGGACCATAATGAAGTGGATGAAGCTTTCGACAGGGTTCTATAAGGCATTCCTTCTGGAAATGCAACCAAACCTTGTCTCCCACCTAAAACTTGTTTGGAACCCTGTGTTGATCGTGGCACTTCTTGTACTTAGCATTGGCTTTCTACAAAATATCATGGACCTATTAGCAAATGTGATGAATTCATTCAATAAACTTGGTGGCTTTGTCGGCCTCATTTTGAACATGGGAAGATTTTTCCTATATGGTCACAAGCTGCAGTGCGACATCAATGGGACCCAATGGTTGAAATCTCAACCCCACCTGAAAAGGGATATGGACAATTGAGCTATGGAGAGATCTGTTATAGCTACGTTGAATATAGAGGAGACTCTCATCCCATGTGTGTGGACGCTTGGAGTTGTACATGTGAAATATATGCATGATCATCATGTTGATGACCTCTATCTGGCAATCAGTTTGGTGGTGGAAGGCAACGGATTTGGTGATCTTGGTTTCCAACAGTGACTAGAGGCTCAACCAAAATGTTCTTAGGAACCTGCTATCTTGATTTGAGATGATGGTCTGGGATATCCCAAAATGTACCCACACCCGTTCAAAGAAGAGCTTGGTAGTGGCCTCCATTGTGATACTCTTCTTGTAGGCTGTTATAATGGCCATCTTAGAAAATTGATCAACCACCACAAAAACACAGTCATTGCCCTACTTGGTTGAAGGAGGGCTAGACATGTAGTCCATTGAGATGGATTCCTAGGGCTTATCGGGAGTAGGGAGAGGGGTGTACACGCCTTGCTTCTTAATGGATGGTTTGGAAATAGTGTAGGTAATGCAAGTTCAAGTGTACTTTCCGACTTCCTGTCGAGGTTTTGGCCAATAAAAATACTTCTGTAGCACTGCCATTGTCTTTTCCACACCAAAGTGTCCTGCCATTCGAGTGTAGTGAGCTTCCCAAATCAACTTTGTATGCTCACATGAAGGAACACAAACATGGCCCATATGGAATAACAATTCATCTTGAAGATGAAAGTCAATGACTGGTGTTCCTGCACCCAAAATCTGGTAAGTGGTAGCGAAGTTAGGATCTCTCTCGTGGAGTTGGGGCCACCTAGAGGTCTCATGTCCGCAGGAGTGGAGCACCATGGTTAATGTTGCAACTGGGGGTCGACTAAGGTAGTCGGGGACGTGATTGGTGCTCCCTATATTATATTTGATGTTGAGATGAAACTGATACAAGTATGTGGACCACTTTTGATGGTGGTTGTTCTGCAATTTTCATTATGTCTGCATGAACCACAAAGGCTTGTGACCAGTGTGGATGACTATATCCTTGCCGAGAATGTAATGTTTCCATTGACGACATGCTTGTACATGGAATACATTTCTTTGTTATAAGTGGGGTACTTACGGACTACATCTGATAATGTCTCACTATGATAGGCCATTGGATGATCGTGCTGAGTGAGAACTATGCCCACATCATAATCAAAAGCATTTGTCTCAATCTGAAAGGGTTGTTGTAGATTAGGTAATGAGAACATCAGGGCTGAGCACAAGCGATGTTTCATATCATTGAACAATTTTTTGTTGCAATTGTCCCCACATGAACTTTGCTTTACCACCACCTTTGGTCACTTGGTCGAGGGCCCATGTGATATGGGAGAATCCCAACATGAACGTGTGATAGAGATTGGCAAGTCCCAAGAATCTCCGAAGCTTGATTAGTGTGGTCGGGGATGGCTAGTAATGAATGACCTAGATATTGGCTGGATCCACGTGCACACCATGATCATCAACAATGTAGCCTAGGTATTGGACCATGTTCATGCTGAAGGAGCATTTTTCCAAGTTAGCATATAGCTTGTGTTGCCATAGAGTGTGAAGGACCTGCTGAATTGTAGATTTTAACCTTATACAATATTTACTGCAAACAAATTTTCAGTAAAAGAACATAAAGGATACAATGGAAAATACAAACATTACACAAAGATTTTTCCCTTGGAAACCTAAACCAGGAAAACCAACATATTCTATATTCATTCATGTGATACATTGTTTACAATACAATATACATATAGGATCCATCGACATCCAAAACCCTAACCCAATGAATTGGATTAGTCAACAACCATAATTCCTTAATCGGAAATAGAAATCCATTGAAAAAAACCATATGCCGAAAAATCGCCCAACACTGGACATGAAAATTGAGTCAACACGATAAACAAGGAAAAAATGCAACACATTTCCCGAGGCACATACCCAACATTCTCCCACTTGTTGTTTTCTTTGCATACAGGCGGTTACATGGTTACATAGTCAACAATCCAGGGAAAAAATGCCGATGGATCCTCTACACCAAGAGAACTTCTCAGTGCTCATAGATTCTGTTATTGAATCTTCAAAATTCTTCAAAGTGTCTACCTTCATCAACAACACTTTCTTTTCTTCAACCATGTCTTTCACATACTGATATTGAATATCATTATGCTTTGTCTTTGAATGATAAGTCGGGTTCTTCGCCAGAAAAATTGCACTCTGACTGTCACAATCTATCCTTACAACTTGCTGTACCAACCCAATACCTGAACAAAATCTTTGTAACCATACTACTTCCTTACTTGCTTGAGTGGCTGCCATGCATTTAGCTTATGTAGTTGAAGGTTCCACTATAACTTGTCTTTTTCTCATCCAACTTATTTCTCCTCCAAACAGGTTAAACACATACCCACTTGTAGATCTCCTATGATCTAGATCTCCAGTCCAATTTGCATCCACAAAGCCATGTATATCCAACACTCTGTCCAATCCTGGTATTCCTTGGTAGCACAATCCATAGCTAGCAGTGCCATGCAAAAACCTGAAAAACCTTTTTATTGTTGTCCAATGCTCTTTCCCTAGTTTTGACATATACCTGCTCAAAAATCCCACTGCATGTGCAATGTCTG
>JASDQU010686176.1:39972-54446 GCA_032191745.1 Picea mariana | reverse complement strand
AAGTTTACCTTCTCCTCTTGTGAGTTTCAACCTTGTGAGCATCAAAATCAAAACACTTGCAAATAATCAAGTCTTCAAAAACCTATGCTCTGATACCAACTTGATCTAAAAATGAAGAAGACTTGTATTCTTGAATATATTTGCAAGTAAAATTTATGTGTTAAAATGAAAATGGATCAACTTTTCAACACAACTTTAATAGGATTTGCTCATTCAAGATGCATATAAACAACAACATAATGAATGAACAGAAAACACATAACACAGTAAATGATAAAGGAGTTCACCCCTCTCTTGGGCTACATCTCCTGGTCCAGCTTCCAATGGATCATTTGTATTATTTTCTCAAAGTGCTAAAAAATGTGCTTTACAATGCTCAAAATGCCAAATAGACTGCTCCAATGGCTTCAGAACGTCCAAAAACCCCTAGCTGGGCTTTTTCGGCACCTCGTTTGGCCAAAAATTGAAGTAGATAGGCTTCCTGGAAGTCCCCCCTTCAAGCTTGATGTCTATGCATCTACAAAACACACCTCCCTTCGCTCGACCTAGCCCACATGAATTTTAAAGCATAAAAACTTGGCACCGGGCACAACTGCACAACCGATCCAAACTGTCGAACGGTTACGCGCTGACCTTAACTACTAAGGCCCGTGGGCACATGGTCACTACATGACCGTGCGCTATTACACAACAGGGCTTAAGTTTAAAACCATTGACATAACGGTAAGGTTTAAACTCGCACACATACACATTGGTCACATGTCATATCAAACCGCACACATTCAAACGGTTATAACATATGTTACGGTGGGTCTAACTGCCGTAGCACCGGTCGTATGCAATACAATATATTACAACACATGCCCCAACACACATTTATACAATGTTAAATATATTACAACGCATTTATATATCAAGTAAAATGTGTGGGCGTGCCGGTTGGGCAGCCTTTCCCAAAGCTTTACCTTGCCCCGGAGGTCACGGGGTCGACTTCTGCCAAGTGCAAAGATTTTAACCAATAAACAGGTGACACGTGGAGGCCATTGATTGGACCACGTGTCGCCATCCCATTCACTGCCAACAAACCATGTCACATGCCAACTATCCAATAACTACCTGCCACGTGTCATACGACCTACCACATCATCGTCCGTACGGACTGTACAGTTAGCATCCCTTTTTTTTGCCTGTTTGCCATTTTGAACAGAACGCGATATCTCTCGCTCCCGACGTCTGTTTGAACCCAAATGAGTTGCGTTGGGTTTGTAACGATGAGGCCTATGCTCTCGTTTGATTTGAAGCGATTCCGAGCACTTTGAATTTTTGAGCAAAATTTGATCCCCTGATCAGTGGCACAACCTAGTCGCTAGGTATGTTACACCTGTGATGGCTTCAAACCCATTGCATGATGATCCATGAATTCTAAAATCCCGCTTCATGCCCTAAGACACTTGTTTTCATCCTCCAACCATGACTAGGGCCTTCAAACTCATCATTGGCGTGGAGAAACTCATAATGGTGCACATATCATATCCATGTGATAAATGTTCCCTTTATAAGGCTTGTGTGGGTTTGGGACCATATCTAGGACCCATGAGACATTAAATCATATTTTAGGCCCTATGTTGGTGTTCCTCCTCATGCCATGTCTAGGGTATCTAATACTCTTTTATGGAGTGAAAAACATGATAACATCACTAATATTATACTCATTCACCAAATATTCCCTTTAGAGGGCATGTAGGGTTGTTTGGGATCCTATGCATGGCTCATGAGCCCTAAAAACATCTTCCAAGCCATATGATGTTTGCATTCCTTCTTGAACAATCATGTTGACACCTTTGTTTTGTTACCTTGCAATAGTCAATGTTAACTTATGAAAACATCATGAAGTGGTTTATGGAACAAACAAAAGGGATCCTGCATGAAGTTGATGGTTAAAAATTTGGCAACTAAGAATTTGGGAACATGCTCTCGCATAGAAATGTACATGTTATTCAAAATGTGCACACGTTCCTTTTAAAACAGCCTTAATGTCTTTTGAACTACCATGCAAAATCTATGATGTTTTCCAAATACAAATTAAAAATAAACATGCATGCACTTTAGAAACATGCATGCATTAATAATGGGAACACATTATTTTTAACATAAAAATATATAAATTATATCAGAAATTTCCACCCCTAAAATGTATCAAGAGTAATTTAGTAATTTGTGTATAATATTTTATCCCAACATCCTTTTTTTGCATTATTTACATACTTGGAAAGATCTTGAAGAGATCTACAACTTTTATCTTATTAATTTTCTACATTTCTTGATGTGTATTTTCTTGTTTTCAAAATAACATAAAAATATATCTTTTTACAGGAAAAATAATATTTTCAATTTTCTCACAACTTTTTTTCCCAACATCCATTTTTGTTTTTCTTTTAGATAATTGCAAAGATCTTGAAGTGATCTACAGTTTTGTTGTGTCTATATAGATGTTTTTTTTTTAAAGAATAAAAAAATAATCTTTGACAAATAGGATACACTTTTGAAGGTTGTACTTTGTTATGCAACCATTTTAAATTAAATGCCACATTTAATAACAATATTACTCCCTTAAAAATGCTTCTCTATGAACCTTTTACTCCCTAATGAAACCGTGAGCTGCCATATAGGCCCTATAGAGGGAATATATGGTCTTTGAGTGGGATACTAGTGCCATCATGGAGGTTTTGTGCACCAGGTATGGATCTCAAGCCCTTAACCATGGTCTAGTGTGGAAAACAAGGACCTTATGCCCTATGTGAACCTTTTAAGTATTATGGGCTAGGAACAAGGCCTTGAACCACCACTTAAGCTCTATAAATATGATTTTGGGCCTCTAAGTGGGAGATGAGTGTCATAAGGAGTTTTGCACTCAAGGGATGATTTGGAGAAATTTATCATGGTATGGGTAAGAAGTCAAAGGACTTGGGACCCTTAATGAAGCTCTTAGGCACTCTTAGGAGGATTTTCACATGAGGGGTGCGTCTCAAGGAATTGATCATTGTAGGATAAAGAAAACAATTGAATTAGGTTCTAAATGAAGCTTCTATGGCTCATGGGCCATGAAAAAGGCTAGAAAACCACCACATGACCCATCTAAATGGGATATCCCCCCCCAAGTGTAATATAGGTGCTATTATTGATTTTTCTAATTATGAATATACTCATAAGGAAATGTAGGTATTTGATTTCATTAGTGAAGAAATTAATTGATTTGGTAAGGTTAAAAGAATATTAAATTAAATTAATTTTATATTAATATTTAAAAAATAAAAAATGTTAAGCAAAATGAATAAACAAAGTAAATAAAATAAACAAAAGTCCATGTGTAGAAGTTATAGGGAGATTAGTACCCATATTTGATGTAGTGATTGTAACATGCAAACAATCACTTTATAAAACAAATGTCGAATTAAGCAATACATTTACATTAGTTCTATTGAAAATCCAAAATACAATTACTCTATCATCTTTTTCTTATGCCCCAAGGGGACTTCTAAAGGTAGACCCGATGCAAGACATTTTTTACGTGCGGTTGGTGGTCTATGAAAGTTATATTTTATTAACAACTTGTCACCAGGAGACAAAATACGTATTACATGCACAAGAATAAATCTGGATGCCTTCCTTTTCATAAAGAACTCTTTGTCATTGGAGTGTTCTTAAAAGAAACAATTTGCACTAAATAATGAGGCCCTGCAACTATTTATGAACCTTGCAATATTCCCATGAGTTCGTGGATGACCGTCGATATATAACAAGTTTTTCCTATTAAAATTTGTAGAAGAATAATCATTCATGCACATACTATACATGGAAATACTATGTTTATATTGGACAATATTCAAGTAATCAGACCGACTTTTAAGAGGACCACAAAAATATGGCATAAGTGTCACTAATTGTTTGGGAGGAAAGGATACATGTGAAAGGATAAACAACCCAAGATTTTCAACATTTATTTTAGACTTGACAATCATATAACCATTACCACAAACAAAGAATTTGGTTCCAACATCGGACATAGGCAGGGGCGATGACCAAGCACAATTCAAATCTTGGTTGTAACGGGTTTGATATTTACTTTGCAGATGGACAGAAAGAGGGAAGTCATCACTACCTTCCAACAATTAAACATAATTTGGTGTGTACTTGGACATTTTTACTCTTAGCTCATACAACTTTTTTGATCACCTAGTAGTGATGTTTTGGGTAGTATTGATATCATACTTTGGTTCACTATAAGAACTCTCCGTTGACTCAATAGAAGGACACATCTTGGCCAATTTAGGACGAAACATAGTTGATATGGCTTCCAAATTTTCAAAAAAGGAGCATATAGAAGTGTTCCTACATGTATTTTCTATATCACCTATTGGATTATTGATTGGAGTGGGAAGTATTAGACCATCAACTTTGGGTATTCAATCATTAATATAATGCGACAATGTGACACATCGAGGGTTCTTCTTTAACCCTTTACATTTTGAACAACCACACACCATTGGCGTGCGATAAAAGAGATCTAATTGATGGTGTAATACTGTTGACCCATGATGTAGGTTACTGAAAGATGGCATGTTACAATTGGCAGGGTAAAGTAACTACCCATTTTCATCAAACATTTTCCTGTGGTATCTTTCGATAAGAGTTTGTGTCATTTTTCCATTGGTGGAATATCTTGCTCATCTGAACTCGATCCTAATTTATGATCCGACAAAATTCAATGAACAATTATTCAAATGCATGTGCATAAATGAAATCAATTCAATTAGATAAATGAATTATAAATAAAATCTAAACTTCAAACAGTGTGGGAGAATTTGACAAACTTGCAATGATATGGAATGAGCTGGAATCTGAAGTATTGGCCATTTGATATTATAACCTTATTTTCCCTATTTTTGATCCAAAACCATCATCAATACGTGCATGAATTTGATATTAAAAGTGATCGATGCTTTTAATTATTTTCTAAGGCACCAATATGTCTTTATATGTAGAACACACCAGTTCACTACACTATGAAATGCACCAAACCATTACCTCTATTAGAACCTCCACAAAGCAAAATATCCACAAATTTTAATAGCAGAGGTTTGCATTTCTATTTTGTCGATAAAATTGGTATCGATGTGTTTTTACATATATACACACCGAGGCACATTAATTTGTGTGGTGCACCAATTTGACGACAAATTTAATTTTTTAAATATATAGTTTAATAAGTGTTTTTACGTCCAAAGTGAAAAAACACAGCCAAAAAAAAGAGGGAATTTCATTTTTCGAAATGTATTTTTTATAAATTAAAACACTATTCATTATTTCATTTTTTGACAGAATTTCAAGGGAAGATTTGTGGAAGAGAGATTTACCATGAAAGACTTTGGAGTGGGTGGATTTTTTTGAAGAGGCAAATTTGGAAGGGATCCGTAGGGCACATACAAATCTAAAGAGAAGAAATTTTAGGTATGTGATTTCATTCTACTGATTAGTTCAATATTTTCCTATTTGATTAAAACTATTTTCAATGGATGTTAAAAAAAATAAAAGGGTTTCATAGTTACCTTCGATATTGGAAGCCATAGCTTTCTTGTTGTTTTTTTGTTTCCCCTCTTTTTTTAAGCAATAGATTTTTATAAGGTTTATTTTTTTTAAGCAATAGATTTTTATAGGGTTTATTTAGTTGTATATACGGAGTTTGGTATCAATTGCAATGGTACCACTCATTGCATTGGATCCCAAACCATGTCAACCTTGTTGTTGTCAGTGATTTTATCAAAAACCAATTTCGCGGTACGTGATGGGTAATGTACAGGAAAATCGCACTGGTGCGCATTGTACAATGGTAGCAACTCGATGCTCACTTTATATACAAGTGAAATGAGCCATATATATCTATGAAAAACATCGATTGGTCGAAAAAATAAATAGTATTTATTATTGTATCATATGCATATAGGTTAGTGGTGCACAATGACTAATAATATAGACTGGTGCGTGTATAAGTTTGACGCCTTGGTGCATTCTATTTAATGAAGTGCACCGAAATACTATATTGTATAAAAATTTCATAATTTCTATTTATGATGATTCATTCTTTTTTATACAAGATGACTGATAGAAGTTCAAAGAAAACATCTTATTGCAGTGAGCCCAATGGTAGCTCATCCCAAGAAGAGAGGGAGACACGTTCTTTAAGTTTTATTTAAAATTTAATATATTTGAAATATTTGTAAGTTTAAATTAATAATGTGTATTGGTTAATACGTGTCACGTAGAGCAAAAAATTGAAGAAACTCGATAAGATTGTTCGCAATTTTTGGCTTGTTATATTCTTTGCAGTGAAATTCTGGTCAAGGTGGATCGCATGGAAGTGAAATTCGAAGGTCAAAGTGTTCGGTCGGGAAAATTCGACTGAAACTTGAAGAGGTCAGCAAGTCGAAGAGGTCAACCGACAAGATGTTGACAGGTGGTAGTGTGGAAACTTATTGAAGACCGAATGAAGGTCAACCACTAGTTGACTCATAATCCGATGGGAATTTGACTGTAGCAGAATCATGAGATTCACGAGATTTGTAACCAATGATTTGTATGGATATATAACCATTTTTGGGTGCCTTTATTTAGGGTTTTGCATACTGTAAATCTTATAAATAAGGTGTGTTGTAATACTGTAAAAAAATCTTTAGAAAATCTTTAGATCAATCTTGGATGTTCCTAGTAATCTTTAGCCTAATCTTTAGCAGTAGGTTGCTGGTCATGCAGATGTAACCTGAATTAGGTACATCACTATTCTTGTGTAAAGAAAGAGGGTATGATGTCAATTGTGTCTTAGGTGTGGACCAAGGTTAGGCTTGTAACCTTTTATTCTAAATGAATGGGACAACAAGAGAGTAAGAAGCTCAAGGAATGTTGGTTTTCTCGTTTGGGTTTCCAGGGTAAAATCTCCGTGTACTTTGATTTTGCTTTGTCATTTGTTTTCTAGCTTAAATATGTCTTACTCTCTTCTATTAGGTTTAACATGGAGGTATAATTTCCTAACATGTGGTATCAGAGCTTGGTTTAACAACCTTGGATATAAGATAAGCCCTAGGTGTAGTACACCTGACCCCCTAATCTGAACTTGGGCTGGTGGGGTGTTGAATTTTCCTTGCTTTCTTTCTTTGGCTACCATTAGACTTATCAACGTTTAAGTGAGGACTTCTCTTATTGCCATTTAATATTTAACAACTCACATTAATTCTCAGAGAAACCTCTCCACTTAGCTTACTTATATCCCCAAGTGTCTATACACCCATAATCAGATGGTTATGTTTGTCCTTTTCCCTTTAAGTGACGATCTAGACCTATTTGGGCCTAGTCTATCAGAGTGCCCCAACCATCCATGTTGATATTTTCTTCGATAACACTATCACGAAGGCCCATTTCTGTGAATCCAATGATCCTCAGGCCTGGAGTTCCAATGGATACAATCTCATCGGAGTGTCTATCTACCCGATAATTACCCCTCATCTAAGTACCCATTACACTTACCAACAAGTGGGGCCCATGAAACTTATGGCTAAGATTAAATCTTGCCCTCATTCTTATCGATGAGTCTCTTTTTTTCTCGGGACACTTCCTCTATGGAATGCCTCTGCTTCGAGTTTACAATACACTCTGGATTTCTCACTTCAAAAATTCACCTCCTTGATGGATCGAATGATCACCGCTCATCATATCCAATGGTCTCTGTGGTTTTTCATGGCTGAAATGTTAGTCCATCAAGGTGTTGGAATTATCCTCCTCGAGAAACTCTATTATGGTTTGACAACTGAGATCTTACATACACAGTCTAAGAAATCTACAGCTCTCAAACCTCTATCATCTGTCATCTACCCTGATCTACCTCACTTCACTGTCGATGACATTACTCTGACACACCAACACCAGGATCCCACGATCCAACTCTTCTATTAGGTTGTTTTTTGACAGTTTGACCATCTCGGTCGACTCAAACTTTCCTCCATGGGGTTTAACACATCCTCGTCCAAATATTCTAAAAGTGGCATCATCTGAGCATCGATATAGATCTTCCCAACACACCTAATCAACTACTGCAATTCATTATGAATAGATACAAATTTTCTTTAGGGAAAACAATCAGAATCAAAGACTTTGCCAGATTTCTTATGGATTCTAGGCCTATTCCCAGACTGTTTAAGACCCAATAACTTGGTTGAAAGGAAATTATTGCATGTCTTGCAATATTTCCACCTAAACATCATGATCCTCTTAGGGTGCAGGGTCCTACACTCCTCACACGAACCTCCCCGACTAGAGAGCACCAACTCCACCAAGTAATGATGCTTTTGTCCATGTCCTACAAACTTTCCTCTAAGGCTACAAGGTCCATAGGGACACAGTCTGTCCATATTGGTCATTTTCATAACTTAACCAACCAAATTAAAACCATGACAGATACATGCCATTTGTTTTAAGGGTTCAATTCATTGCTTAAAAAAACCACATTTCCCATTTAATTTAGATGTTAACATACATATAACATTCAAGCATAATTCAACAAACCAAAATATACACTTATATGATCAAAGAAATGCCCAAAACCAATTGAATGAGAGAGGATTCCTTTCCTCCCAACCTTAGGCCACACTATATAGTGCCTTCCTATAGTACGCCACCCCCGTGCCAAGGCCTGATACCACAAGGGGAATAATTCAGCTGGATTCCAAACTTAAGATGATCCAAGAAGGTTACTCTCCTTCCTCCTTTGACAATAGTTGAAGTTTCTCCCTTCCCACTGAGCTCAGAAACTCCACAGGTTTATCGAGTGGTTTCTCAAATGGATTTCCTATGCACAAGGGAGTCCCTTTTCACTAAACAATCCGTCAACAACCTCTGCATACCGGTGTTGGTTTATATCTAGTAATCACCAAGTTGCAACTCATTATCTCTCTAGTCGGGATTCAGGTCTTCTCTACTTCAGGGTGATCAATCTCAATTTGGACAAGTTTCCTATTTTCTTCAAGGAAACCTCTCACTTTTTATCAATTTGTGCTCTCAAACTCCTCTGTTCTCAATGCCTATTCTCTTTGAGTTTGCTTCTCATGAATCCGATTTTGATATTCTTTTCTTAGCTCATGTGTGTATGTTCCTTTCTTATGTCTCTGATACCACACTCTTCTTGTTGAGATTCTGGTCTCTACCTCTATGCATGGTATCTGGTGGTGTTTTTCCACCTTTAGCCTCTTCCTCCACCGATCTCCTTGCGATTCCCATGGCCTTCCTACAGACGCAATCTGCAGTCCGTAGTTTCCATTCTGAAGGGGAAAATAATGATGTCCTATTGTCAGGTCATTCAATTGGCCCTTTTCTTCTCCAAAACACCAATCCGTCAACAACCATTAACTACTTCAACCACTTCACTGGCCTTCCATAAATGGTCACATGGCTCATTTAGATCAGATACACTGGGATGTGTGTTTATGCTTAGCATGCATAAGTTAGCTTGTTAAACAAGCTTTTTTTTTCTTCATAAAAACAACTCAGCTCCCCACTCTATGCCACTTCATCAATCCCTGCCTCATTAATTCTCACTCGTTTATCATGGCTAGTACTTGCAAGGTTGTCCCCTCTCAATCAATGGTTTTGGGTGTTTTCATTAAATCAAAACATAATTACATGCTTCATAAGCATACTTATATGAGGTATTAGCATAATTAAAGTCTTGAGGGAAAACAAGGTGTTACACTAGGTCCAGTAAGAGCCATAAGTCATATATATTTGAATTTGTGCTTAAAGAATGACAATTATCTCGAGAATAGAGATCAAAAAATTCAATGGCCAAAATCTTGAGATTTGGAAGCTTAAAATTGAAGATCTCCCTGTAGATCGAGAACAATGGGCAATAGTTTGTCCAGGTACCATTCTGACAGGTATGTCGAGGGAAGAATGGGATAAACTTGAGAGAAGGGAAAGGAGTAAAATTCGTCTGTGTCTTGTAGATTCAGTGTTGTTGAATGTCTTAGGTGAAGAATCGACCAAGAAACTGTGGGACAAGTTGGGAAGCTTGTACTAGTCAAAATCCCTGGTAAATAAATTGTTCCTTAGAAAGAAACTGCATCTTCTGAGGATGAGTGAGGGAAGTTTGGTAACTGAGTATTTAAATGCATTTAATACCATAATAAGCCAGTTATCTTATGTGGATATTAAAATCATCGAGGAAGAGAAATGTATTAGCCTATTATGTTCTTTGCTAGACTCCTAGGATAGCTTAGTTGTGGATATAAGGAGTAATTCAACCACATTAGTGCTATAAGACATGGTTGCATATCTATTGTCAGAAGAAATGAGAAGAAAAAACATGGAAGGATCGACCAAAGATGCTTTAATGGTGAGAGGTCGACCAATTGACAGAGATAAAGGAAAATTCTCCAGTAGAAAGTCTAAGTCAAAGGGTAGATCTAAATCCCCTGTTCAGTTGACTAGAGGATGTTGGAAATGCATTAAAGTGGGGTATTATAAAGGGGACTACAAGTTGAAGGTGATTGAAGTCAGTACATGATCTGATGAGAAGTAGTCGACCGAGGGAAAGACTACTCTAGACAAAGGAGGTGATGTGTATTTGGCATCGACCAATACATAGTCAGATCAAGATGTTTGGTTGATCAACTCAGGAGCATCCTATCATATGACACCACATAGAGAATGGTTATGTGAATATGAAGGATACGAAGGAGGATATGTGTTCTTGGGGGTTGACTCAACAACCAAAATTGTCAGGCGGAGAAGAGTTTGACTGACACTACATGATGGGAGGAGTAGAAATCTTGTAGGTGTGCTACATATTTTGATTTTGGAAATAAAACTGATATCTATCAGAAAGATTAGTGATGCAACAATGCACACTCTATTTCAAAAGGATACATGCAAAATGGTTAGAGGTGCGATGGTATTAATGAAATGAGTTCAGATATTGAACCCTATAAAAGTTATTAGGGAATGTCGACTCGATTATATGCACCACCGTTGTTGTACCTGAAGTCGAATCAAATCGACTCGACTTAGGCTAAGTCGATTCAAACCAACTCAAAAAGTCTTTGTCAAGTCGAACCGACCATGCTATGGCATGAGAGAATGGGACACATTGGAGAAAAATGACTTTGAGATATGCATAACAAAGGTATGGTCGAATATTTCGCTGAATTTAATTTAGAAGTTGATTTTTGTGAACATTGTGTATATGGAAAATAAAGTTGGGTGAGGTTCCCATTTGGAGTGACAAGGGCAAAGGGGATTCTAGAATTGGTTCATAGTGATGTGTTTGGCCTTGCTTCAATGAATTCACTTGGTGGATCCCTATATTATGTCTCCTTCATAGATGATTTTTCTAGGAAGAAATTAATATATTTCATGAGGAAGAAATCATAGGTTTTCAAGAAATTCAAAGAGTTTAAGTCTCTTGTAGAAAACCAGACAAGTAAGAAGGTCAAGTTGTTGAGAACCAACAATGCTTGTAAATTTTGTGGAAAGGATTTTGAGAAGTTCTGCAAGCAGTGTGGCATGGCATGCCAAAACAACACAACATATACCCCACAACAAAATTTAGTTTCCTAAAGAATGAACAAAACATTGATGGACAAGGCAAGGAGCATGCTCAGTGGTGCTGAGCTCACACAAGAATTTTGGGCAGAGGAAGTTGACATTGCAAAATATTTGGTAAATATGTCTCTTTTGTCAGCACTAGTCGATATGACTCCACATGAGGTATGGTTTGGTAAGAAGCCTTTTCTTTCACATATTAAAGTATTTGGTTGTGATGCATTTGTGCATGTTCCCAAGGAAAATAGGAGAAAGTTGGACAAGAAGGTAGTCAAGTGCATTTTTTTTTGATACAAAGAGGGAATGAAAGGATATAAGCTCTGGGATCCTACATCAAGGAAAAAAATGTATAGTCAAGATGTGGTCTCTAGAGAAGTTGGAAGGAAGCCCGAGTATGAAGTGGTTCAAACAGAGAATAATCCATAGAAGATGAGGTTTAAACTAAGGAACAAAGAAGAAGATGATTCAGAAGAGTCGATTAAGTCTAATGAAGAGGTGTAAAAACCAACTCCGGTCATAAGAAGGTATAAACAAGTAAGAAAACCAGTCGAAAGGTATAGTATTCCTGACTTTCTTTCCACATTTGTGTTAACTGCCACCATCGAGGAGCCCAACTCGATTAGGGAGGCAATCGACTCAATAGAGGGTAGACTCTGAAAGGATGCCATGATTGAAGAGATGGAATCCTTGCATAAGAACGAGACATGGGATTTAGTCAAATTACATAGTGGAAGAAATCCCATCTGTAGCAAGTGGGTATTCAAGAAGAAGATGAAAGTCACAAGTCAAGTCAAGAAATTCAAAGCTCGATTGATAGTGAAAGGATATTTCCAAGTCGAAGGAGTCGACTTCGATGAGATTTTTTCCTCTTTTGAAAAATTAAATTCCATTAGAGCAGTAATGTCTCTAGTTGAAACATTTGATTTGGAATTAGAACAAATGGATGTGAAGATAACATTCCTACATGGGCACATGGAAGAATAAATCTACATGAAACTACCTGAAGGATTTGTAGTAAGGGGCAAGAAAGATTTGGTGTGCAAATTGGAAAGATCCATTTATGGTATAAAGCAATCACCAAGGATGTGGTATCAAAAGTTTGACACATACATATTTAGTCTGGGATTTGTGAGAAGGAAATTTGATCACTACATAAATTCCAAGGAATAAGGTGGGCGTTTCATATATGTAGAATTGTATGTTGACGACATGTTGTTGATCATAAACAATATTGATCCAGATTTAGGAGCGGAATGAACTAATTAACAAAATGAATACAATAGACACAAAGATATGAATAACAACACAAATATCCAATGAACAATATCTTCTATTGAATAAATGAAATAGGATGAAACTGTAAAACTGTAGAACTGAAACACTTGCTCAAATGGTCATATCTATCTCTGAGAATAGATGTGGATGCTATGCAGATCCATATGAATAGAATGATTACAATGAGGCTCCAAAGGAATTTTTGATATTACTCATGAATGCCAAAACCCTAGACATCCAAAAACCTAACCCTAGGAGGTGAAACACCAAAATTCATGTGGGCCCCTATGGGTAAGTTGGCACCTCAACTTCCCAGGGTCGTAACGTTTGCATACGACCTCTGTTTTAGGTGTGTGATAGCTTGTTGGAAAGGTATTTCAAAGAACTATAGATTACACTATCAAAATCTGACTTCATCCACAGTTTGACTGTGGTGAGCCAAAAAAACATTGTTAAGGGCTCCAAAATGGCCCTATAAGTACATTAAGATGTGCTGACAAAGGTGGGGCTATTGTCGTTATGAATAAGGAAAACTACATTAATAAAATGTTGGATCACCTCAATAATAGTGGAAGTTATAAGAAACTCAATAAAAACCCCTTAAATAAAATTGCAAAAGAAGTTTCCAATGCCATTAAATTAAGCAACATAAAAGACGATGATAAAAATAATTTGATAGTTAGCTGCCCCTCCACCCCTAGGATATATGGACTTCCTAAAATTCATAAGGAAGGAGCCCCTCTTAGACCCATCGTCAACACAATAGGCAGCCCTACTTATTAACTTGCAAAATACCTAGCTCATAAACTCAAACCCTTAGTCGGAAACACTAGCTCATTTGTTAAAGACTCCTCTTTCTTTGTAAATAAGATCAAAAACATTAAAGTTGACAAGGACGACATCCTCATCAACTTTGATGTTGTTTCTCTCTTCACTAAAATTCCCATTGACGGAGCAATGAAAGTCATCAGAAACATCACTGACCTAGGCACTGCCAACTTGATTGAGCTTTGCTTGAAATCCACTTTCTTTAGTTTCCAAGGCGACGTTTATGATCAAACCTGTGGGGTCACTATGGGATCCCCCCTCTCTCCCATCATAGCCAATTTATTCATGGAAGATTTAGAAAACAATGCTCTAAACTCCTCACCCTTCAAACCTAAATATTGGAATAGGTTTGTTGATGATACCTTTGTCATCTGGCCCCATGGTTGTGACAAATTAGATGAATTTGTGACTCACCTTAATAAATAATCCGATCACATCAAGTTCATGATGGAGGTTGAGAATAATGATAGTCTTCCTTTTCTAGATGTCAGAGTCACAAAAAGACCTGATGGATCCCTATCCCATCAAGTTTATAGGAAGAAAACCCACACTTAACAATACCTTCATGCTGATTCCCATCATCACCCCTCCCAAAAACTAGGTGTTCTAAACACCTTGGCCACTAGAGCCTTTAGAATTTCTGATGATGAACACCTAGAGGAAGAGAAAAAACACCTCCTTAATGTTTTTAAAAATAATGGCTATAAAAAACATCAGGTAATGAAAGC
>JASDQU010686176.1:10476-32720 GCA_032191745.1 Picea mariana | reverse complement strand
AAATTAATAAACAAACAAGTAATTAATTATTAAATCAAATAATTAATTAATTAAACAAACAATTATAATTTCTAATTTTTTTTTATAATTATTGATTTCATTATGTCGGCTCCTTACAAAAAACGTTTCAAGTATTTATATACGTGTTATATTCTTTTTTTCCTTCATTTTTCAAAAAACGCTTTCCTGATGATGGACCACACTAGTTTGGTCCGAAACGTCGAAAACCAAAAAACCTATGCGATGAATCCGAAAGAACTCTCTGAACAAAACAATGTTCGCAAAAGTATTAGAACATAAATAACATAAAAATAAGCTAGTTGGATTAGGTGAGAGGCCATCGATATCCACTTGGAAGATGTGTAGGGCTTCATACAACCCCAGAAGTGTAGAACCCACAATTACAAAGAAGTACAAAAGAACGTGCTGAACTAAAAATAGGATCTAGTTCGAATAGGTGGGTGGACACCAATATCCATTTGGATCAATCCTCCCCCCTTAGGTATAAATGGTCTCAATTGCATTGAATTCCCCCATCAGGTGAGGAAACTTCTGTTGGATTTGGCCCTGGTTGAGCCACTTGCCTTGGTGTAGGAGCTACCTTGCCTTGACAACCCCATAAAGCTGGATCCTCTGCTGGCGAGTGCCCTTGACCTATGTGTCCACTATCTGATCAGTGGATGCGTGTTCCATGTAGTCAGGTTTGAGATTTGTTGGTGTTAGCTATTTTGCAATCTCTGAGGTGTCTAATAATGGTGGAAAATATGGACGAAGGAGGTCCACATTGAACACTGGGTGTAGGCCAAGGAAGGGTGGAGTGTTGAGCTCAAAAGCATTGCTACCCACAACCTTGGTGATAGTGTAAGGCCCATAGCGAAGTGGGCAGAGCTTCCAATGGGGCCCTGCGAGACAATCCTTCTGCAAATGTAACCATAGTTTGTGTCCAACATGAAACTGTTGCAGTACCTTGTGTTGATCATGGCGTTGCTTGTACTTAGCATTGGATTTCTGCAAAATCTCATGGACATGTTGGCAGATGTGCTGAATCCTCTCAATGAATCTGGTGGATTTTTCGGTCTCAGAATTAACATGGGAAGATTCGGTTTGTGTGGTGGCAAGAGGTAGTGCAACATCAATGGGACACAAGAGTTGGAATCTCAGCCCCACCTGAAATGGGCTATGGTTGGTGGAGTTATGGAGAGCCCTTTTGTAACTATATTGAACATATGGGAGGCTCTCATCCCATGTACATGGATTCTTGGAGTTGTAGATGCACAGGATGTGCATGATCATTCGATTGACAACCTCTGTTTGGATATCTATTTGGGGGTGGAAAGAAGTGGATTTAGCGAGCTTGGTGTCCAATAGTGACCAGAGACTCGACCAAAATGTGCTAAGGAACTTATTGTTCTGGTCGAAGATGATGGTCTGTGGTATCCCAAAATGGACCCACACTCGTTCGAAGAAGAGATTGGAAGTATCTTCCACTGTGATATTCTTCTTGCAGGCTGTGAGGATGGCCATCTTCAAAAATTGATTAACGACCACAAATACACAATCATTGCGTGCTTGGTGGATGGAAGGCCATCCATGTAATCCATTGAGATGGATTCCCAAGGTTTCTTGGGAGTAGGAAGAGGGGTGTATATGCCTTAATTCTTGATGGATGACTTGGAAATGACACATGAATTGAAAGATATGATATACTTTATGACGTCCTATTGAAGTTTTGGCCAATAAAAATGTTTTTGAAGAACGACCACAATTTTCTCCACGTCAAAATGTCCTGCCATCCGACTGTAGTGGGATTCCTAAATTTTCTTTGCACGCTCACTTGTAGGAACACAGAGATGGCCCATATGGCATAATATTCCATTATGAATGTGAAAATCGGTGACAATTGTGCCTATACCCAAGAGTTGATAGGTGGTGGTGAAGTCCATATCTTGTTGATAAAGTTGGGGCCACTAAGATTGCAACCATGGGAGGTCGACTAAGGCAGTCAATGACACAATTTGATGTCCTTATCTTATTATTGATGTTGAGATGGACCTGATGCAGGTAGGTGGACCACTTGTGATGGCGTTCATTCTGCAATTTCCCCCATGTCTATATAAATTGCAGAGGCTTGTGATCAATGTGGATGATCGTCTCCTTTCCCAGAATGTAATGTTTCCATTGACGACATGCTTGTATAATGGAATACATTTCCTTATCATAGGTGGGGTATTTCTAGATAGTATCTGAGAGTGTCTCACTATGGTATGCCCCTAGATGACCATGCTGAGTGAGAACCGCGCCTACAACATTGTCAGATGCATCAGTCTCAATATCAAACAGTTGTTGCAGATCGGGCAAGGAGAGTACTGGAGCTAAGAACAAGCGATGCTTCAGATCATCAAATGATCGTTGTTGTTCCTTCCCCCACAAAAACTTTTCCCTACCACCACCCTTGGTCACCTGGCTGAGGGCCCATGAAATATGGGAGAATCCCAACATGAACCATCGGTAGAAGTTGGCAAGTCCCAAGAAACTCCGAAGCTCGGTTAGTGTGGTCGGGGTTGGCCAGTCACATATGACTTGGATCTTAGCTGGATCAACATATACCCCATGCTCATCAACAATGTAGCCCACGTATAAGACCATGTTCATGCCAAAAGAACATTTTTCCAAGTTGGCATATAGCTTGTGCTACTGCAAAGTGCTCAAAACCAACTGAATATACCGTATGTGCTCCTACCAAGTTCTACTGAAGATGAGGATTTCATCCAAATATACCACCACAAAAGAGTTGGTGAAGGGTCTCAATACATCATCCATCAACCTCATGAAAGTGGTTGGTGCATTTGTTAAGCCAAAGGGCATGACCAACCATTCGAAGAGACCTTCCTTATGTTTGAAGGCTGTCTTCCATACATCAATTGGTTCAATGGGAACCTAGTGGTAGCCAGAATTTAAGTCAATCCTGCTAAAGAACTTTTCCCCCTTGAGTTGGTCAATAAGGTCATCAATCCTGAGAATTGGGTACCGGTTCTTGACTGTGATTTTGTTTAAGGCTATGTAATCAATGCAAATTTTCCAAGTCTCGTCCTTCTTTTGTACCAACACAATCGGGATTCCACAATGGGAGGAGCTAGGTATAATGTCCCCCTTTTGAAGAAGCTCTTGGATCTGACATCCAATTTTTTCATTTTTGATCAGCGAGTGATGATAGACTGGTCCATTAGGTAGAGGTGAGCTGGGGGTTAGATCAATTAGATGCTTGACTTTGCAGTGCGTCAGTACCCTGATGGGTGAGGATAAGATGTATCTGTATTCTTCCACGATCTCGTCCACTTGCTTTTTTTGCAAAGAGAGGATTTGTGTAGAGGCCACGAATGTGGAAATGACCTTCTGCTTACTATGAGCATGGATCACAAAGAAGACGAACTTCCTGGTATGTGAAATGACCTTACTGCATTGCTTAGAAGAGATTAAATAAATAATGGTAGGCGACGCTACCTCTGGTATCCTGTACAATTGTCTACTGAAAGTAATAATGAAAATGCAGGGTCTAGACTCATACACAACATGACACTTCCACAAATATGTTTGTCCTAAAAGAACATTACAAACTTCAAGGGGAGCAATATCACACAATACCTCATCTTTGAAAGGCTTGATGCTGGAGGGCAGATGACACGGTTGGCTGACACGAAGATCTCTCCCTTGGAGAAACCAACCAATGGTGTAGGGCTGCAGGTATGGTTTCATCGACAGGTCCAGTTGCTTGATGATCTCTACTGAGATCAGGTTCTTCTGGCTTCCACTATTGACAATGAAATGGAGCAGATCCCCCTTTACCAACATCTATGAGTGAAAGAGTTCCCATTCGTCTGGTTCTTCTGGTTCGCTTGGCTAGACTTTGGTGGTAGCGAAATTGGTATCGGGTTCAACATTGATCATCCACTTCCCTCCTCCTATATTTTATTCAGAATAAGAATCAATTTCTGACTCAGAAGCCTTCAACTAGACCACGAGTGACTGCTTGGAGCGACATTCTTTAGTGTTGTGCCAAGGGATTTTATGGTACTCACACCATTCTCCCGTGTCCTTATTCATATTCTCATTGCCCTTCTTGTGTTGCAGCTTGGACTGGTTGTCATGAGAGTGGCCATCTTGACTCGGTCCCTTGCTGTGTGGGTTGGGGCTACCTTTTTCTTGCTTCAACTATGAGGATTTTACAGATCCAAACTCTCGTCTCTTTTGCTTAAATTTCTGCTCGATCTTGAAAACGTATCTATAAGCCATGCCCAATGAGGAGATGCCCAAAATATCCATTTTTGTTTGAATGTATCTATGCAAACAACCATGGTATTTAAGAACCAGATGTCTCTCTGAGTCTTTGATACCCAATTTGGTGCGCAGGGTATGGAAAATATTGGTGAAATCTGGAATTATCTGGTCCCTTTCTTGACGCAGGGTGGTCCATCTGGTGTACTAGTCCTCATAGCTTCCAACAGGGTAATATTGCTCTTTAATGGCGTCTCAAAAGGAATCCCATGTAGGGGAAACCACAAATATTGTATATTCCTCTATGGCCCTTTGATCAGAGTAAATATCCCACCAGTCCTTAACATGGGGGACGACTTTGAGGAGTGCAAAAGTAATCTTTTCCCTATTGGAAAAATTGTGGACCCGAAAATACTCTTCAAGTAGATTCAACCATTTATATACAACATCCACATCTATCATTCCTTCAGATAATGGAATATAAAAATTTACCTGTACCTTGAAGGGGTTTGCATCGCCGCTTGATGAAGATGCTTCTCATGTGGGAAATTGTCAAAGGATCTGTGTAAATTTGTCCATCATTTCCTTCCTTTTTCACGCAAGGGATTCCTCGAGAAACATTTTAATAGGATATCCTGCTCCATCATCTTTCTTTTCATTCCCCATGGGTTTTTTTCAGGATCGACGTAGTCGATCTTGCAACGAATCGATTGGTTCGAGTCCCAACTTCTTATACCCAGATCTTGTTGGGAACATGCACGGAGAAAAAAAATGAAGAGTAGACCACTCTGATACCACTGATCCAGATTTAGGAGCAGAACAAACTGATTAACAGATTGAATACAATAGACATAGAGATATGAAGAACAACACAAATATCCAGTGAACAATATATTCTATTGAATAAATGAAATAGGCTGAAATTGTAAAACTGCATAACTAAAACACTTGCTTGAATGGTGGTAGCTATCTCTGAGAAGATATGTGGCTGCTATGCACATCCATTTGAGAAGAATGATTACAATGAGGCTCCATAGGCCTTTTTGATATTACTCATGAATTCCAAAACCCTAGACATCCAAAAACCTAACCCTATGAGGTGAAACACCAAAAGTTATGTGGGCCCCTATGGGTAAGTTGGTACCTCAATTTACCGGAGTCGTAACTTTTGCATACAAACTCCATTTTAGGTGCATGATGGACCGTTGGAAAGGTATTTTAGAGAAATACAGATTATGCTATCAAACTCTAACTCTATCTATAGTTTGACTGTGGTGAGTCAAAAAAACATTGTTTAGGGCTCCAAAATGGTCATGGAAGTATATCAAGATGTGCTATCATGAAAACATACAAAATAAGCCAGTTGGATTAGGTGAGAGGGCACCAATATTCACCTAGAATATGTGTAGGGATTCAGACAACTCTAGAAGTGTATAACCCACAATTAAAAATAAGGACAGAGGAACATGTTGAACTAAAAACGGACACGAGGAGTCGATTGGAATAGGTGGGTGGCCACCAATATCCATTTGGATCAAACATGGATATAACAAAGGAGGTGAAGAAGCAACTATCCTCCAAGTTTGACATGAAGGATCTCGATGCATTGAAATTCATTCTGGGGATGGAGATAAAGAGAGATCGAGCAACTAGAAATCTCTAGTTGAATAAGAAGAAGTATATTGAAATAGTTTTGAAACATTTCAACATGTAGGATTACAAAGCTGTAAAGGTTCTAATTCCTGTGGGAGAAAGGATAACTACTGAAAAATATCCAAAGGCACGTGAAGAAATAGAGGATATGGCACATGTCCCCTATGCAAGTGATGTTGGCATTCTAATTTATGTGATGGTTTGCACTGGACCAGACATTTCTTATGCAGTGAGAGAGTTGATAAGATAAATGTTGACACTTGGAAAGGAGCATTGGACAACTATCAAGAGATTATTTATATATTTGTGTGGCACAAAAGACTATGTTATATGATACCAAGGGAAACCTGGAAATAACAATGAAGTATATGTACATGGCTTCATTTATGCCGACTGGGCTGAAGATCTCGATCGACGAATTTTGACCAATGGATATGTGTTCAATATTTTCTATGGAGCAATCAACTAGATGAGTAAGCGATAGGTGGTCATAGCCTTGTCAACAATAAAATCTAAATACATGGAAACCACTCATGGAAGCAAAGAATTAGTATGGCTGTAACGACCGTGTTCAAGGATAAAGTTTGAGCAGAGAGCTATGAAGATAAGTTACAATAGTAAAAGTGCAATATTTCTAGTAAAGAACCCAACTTATCATTCCAAGACTAAGCATATTGATGTACAATACCATTTCGTAAGAGACATGGCGGAAAGGAACAAGGTGTTGCTGGAGAAAGTAGACATGTTGGAAAACATAACAGACTCTTTGACCAATTATGTGAGTGTTGTGAAGTTCTGTTTGTGCAAAGAGGCAATGGGAATTGCTGCCCTGAGTCCGTGAACAAAATTTCAGCAAACTCCCAGTTCAACAAAGAATACAACAAGTGGGAGAATGTTGGGTTGTTATATTCTTGGTAGTGAAAGTCTAGTCGAGGTGGATTGACTGAAAGTGAAAGTAGAAGGTTGAAGTGTTTGATCGGGAAAATTCGAAGTCAAAGTAACTGAAAACAAGTCGAAGAGGTCAATCAACAAGAGGTTGACAGGCGATTGTGTGGCAACCAACTGAAGATTGAATGAAGGTCGATCGACAGTCAACTATAACAAAATCCTGAGATTTGCAAGATTTGTAGCCAATAATCTACATGGATCTGTAACCTTTTTGGGTGCCTTTCTTTACGTTTTTACCTCCTGTAAAGCCTATAAATAAGGAGTGTTGTAATACTGTAAAAAAAATCTTTAGTTAATCTTTAGATCAATCTTGGATGTTCCTACTAATATTTAGTAGTAGGTTGTTGGTCATGCATATGTAAGCCGAATTTGATGCAGAGTTTATTTTGTGTAAAACAAGACGTTATGATGTTGATTGTGTCTTAGGTGTGGACCAAGGTTAGGCATGTAACCTTTTATTTTGAATGAATAGGACAACAAGAGAGCAAGAATCTCAAGGAATGTTGGTTTTCCCGTTTGGGTTTCGAGGGTAAAATCTCTATGTATGGTGAGTCTTCTTTGTAATTTGTTTTGTAGCTTAAATTTGTCTTCCTCTCTTCTGTTAGGTTTAATGTGGAAGTATAATTTCCTAACAACAATCTGAATGCAAAAGAGAATAAAATATTTATGGAAATGTTGCAAACAGAAGAAACATGTGGATTGAAAGGTAATCAACATTAAGTTTTTCTTTGACTTTTAACAAAAAATTAATTTCTTAACATTAATTGCTAACAAGTTTTAAACACTTGATTTCACATTTTTTTAATGTTATGCAAGGACCGATAGTGAGGGAATGGAATCTTTTCCTAAGAGGACAAAAATTCTTAAGGATGTATATGATGATGACGACTTGGTCATTGGTTCATCTGGAGTGGTGTTTGAAGTTAATGAGAGGGGGAAATGTTTTACAGAGCTTTGAGGGATATAGTGGAAATAAAATATAAATATAATTTCCACTTATAATACAAAAATCAACCCAATGACTCAAAGAATTAGGTTATATGTACACTACAAGAAGCGTTTCCGAAGCCATGGTCAATGAGACCCATGAGACTTGTAATAACAAATACTTACAATAATAAAAAAAAATCATAAACCTTTTTCTATAATATGTTCCAATAATTATAAAATTAATTTGTTTTGCTATATTTACTTTCATGTCCAATAAAAAAAAATACTATGCTTTTTTTTTCAAAAATATTATGAAAATTCCAAGCAACAAACAAGGGGAAAGCCAATACATGTCGGTAGGGATGTCCAAAAAAGTGTACAAGGAGATGGTAAAAGAAATGAACATAATTGTGTCATAGGAGGATGCATCCCAACAAATGTGCATCAAAGGTATATGATTATTCATTTATTGTTTTATGTACATCAAATTTATTTATCATATTAAATACTAATTTTAATTGTTTTGATGCAAAAAAGAAAACAAAATGAAACCCAATCAACACATAAGAAAAAATGACAAGGAATAAAAGGGTTGATCACAAAGTTTGTGAGTACTTATGTTTTTCAACATACTTAAGTTTTCATATTTGTTGTGATCTTTGTATTTAAATAATTAATTTACACTGGTCCATGGATGTCTTCTAATATGTGCTAGCATACAAAGAAAAGCCAATCGAATAATTGATCAACATTGGGTTAACTGAGGGTTGTGAGTATATGTTGAAGTATCAAGTTTTAATTGAACAATTTGTGAGTAGCTATGTTGTTTAACTTCACTTGTTTTATAATTAATGGAACAATAATTTTTTTTTTTTATATTAATTATATCGACTATGTTTTTTCATGGCATATTAAAGATGCAGGAAATAAAGTATGGAAATGAGCCAACATAAGATTTGTGGTTACAAGACATGAGACAAAGCTTCAAAAGCATGTGTATGGTTTATGAATCACTCATTTCTATGGTATGTTTTTTGATTTACACAAGCATGTATATTCTACTATATTATAAATGTAGATTTACTTATTACACTTTATTTCTATTTTGTAGATGGAACGTGATCAGTTGGAACGTCAAAAAAAAGTCAAGCAAGAAAACATTCACTGAAATAACCAAAGTACAATATTGCCTACAACTGATCAAGAAACGAGGGATGCACACAGCTCAATAAATGACAACAATTCAAGTGATGAATGAAAATCAATATAATTGAATGTTACTGCAAGTTGTATGTTTTGGAATATCGGTTTGTAAAAATGAAGGATTTCACTTAATTTAGTGGACATAATGTCCCAATTGCATGAGGACATGTCACCAATAAGTGTAAAAATTACATATTGGTTCCATTTTGATTATTGTGGACCTTTACATTGTTCGATTTTGTATGACCATGGGTCTCTTATTCATATACAATAAAATCGATTTGTTATTTTATTGCATTATCAAATGCTGTCAAATGTTTCGTTGTTGATAATTAATATGCGAATGATTTACATAGTTGCAAATAACTGATTAATTAATATGTGAATGATTCACATTGTTGCAAATAACTAATTAATTAATATGTGAATGATTTACATTGTTTCAAATAACAGAGGTGTAATCCATTGGATAAGACATTAATGCAATCATTATATCAAAATGCAATAACAAAACATAAAAACAATATTATTATAAAAAATATTTGTAAAAAAACAATTAACTAAAATATATACATATCAATGCATTCTTATGAACTCACAAAATGGTGCATGAAATAATATAGAAATCAATGATTTTTAAGGCGTTATACGCACGTGTGCATATTAAACATACTGAAGCACTGGTGCATAGAGCATGCGATAATATATATCATTTTAGAATTTTATTGTGGGCATGTGATAAATACGCACAGGTTCTTTAAATATAATAATAACACCGATGCTTTAAATAAAATGAACGCACCAGTGCTTTATATGTAATAAAATCACCGGTGCTTCAGAACAAAGTATGACGCAAACATCTCATCTCGAATATTCAAAATTTCAGTACCTTTCGGTGCACAGGGTAATACAGGTACCGACATGCATGAATTATACAAGCATCGAGACAGACATAAAATAAAAGCACACTGGTGCTATATACAACAAAATGGGAATCCAGGGTGTAATAACTATAAATGTGTTAGTGTTTTGTTGTCCTATGTACACACTGGGGCAGTAATGTAATGGTGAACCAATGAGTTTTCATCTTGTGTATGCACCGGGGCATTTCATGTAATGGATTATACATGTGTTTTCATTTTATGTACACATCAAGAATTTAAGTAATGGTGCACCGATGCGTTTTTTGGTTTTATGTACGTTCTAGGGAATTTTATGTAAGGTCGCGTTTTATGTTTAGGTATTCATAGGGGTGTTTTATGTAATGGCGTACTAGGTTGTTTTGAAAATAAAAACAATGAAAACAAAACATCCGCTACAACCTCTTCCTAGACAATTTCTTTTAGTTATATGGAACATCCATTAAAACCCCTGCTAAAACCTTTGCAACCAATAGAGGAGGTTGTAGCGAAGGTTTTTTGAAATTTTTTCCAAATTTTGTAATGCCAAAAACCTACGCTAGAAGGTGTTCTCCTTGTAGTGTGGGAATCATGCATTGGCTCCCCTTGTTAATGGAAGACCATCAAAATTATTTCAAAGGAGTAGAAGACTACGTCAAGGATGCACTCTCTCACTGTTGCTCTTCATCATTATGGGGAATTCCCTTGGATGGAAGATAGAACATGAATGAGAAGTTGGAAATATCCCTAGTCTTTAGATGGTTCGTGGTGTCAAAAGTCTCAACCATTCATATTTTTCTGAAATTACCTTGTTATTAGGAGGAACCTCTCAGATTATTGCATTTAGATTCAACAGGTTCTTGACTCCTTCCTTGATACTTCTAGAGGAGCAGTAAATCATCGAAAGTGCCAAATCATGGGGTGAAATTTATGGGCTCAAGTACTGCACTCTATTTCTCTTATATTCCATTTCCTGATTGTCAGAAATTGATCTTCCTTTTGTTACTTGGGAATTATGATTTCTTTAAAGCACCCTTTCTCCCAGGATTGGACACACATCCTAGAAAAATAAGTATGAAAATTTAGAAATCTTGCATAACCGAAAGGAACAAAATTTGGGATGTGATGTGGAGATACAAAAGTTGAAATCCCAAATTATTGATTTGCAATAGAAATTATAGAGTACACCAATAACTGAGGTGGTGCCAATTTTTCTGCTAAGGAGAAACAATATTTGAGGCAACAAGAGCTTGAGAATGAAGTACACAAACTTAAGGGTTAATTGGCTAAAGTTCAATCCTAACTGAAAACAGAAAATGAACAAATTGAAAGAATAAACATGAAAATCCCGAGACGTATAAGAAGAATGCATAAATGTTGAAAAAGCAAGCAGAAGATAAAACAAGATTGTAAGAGAATTTGCAAAATTTTGCAAAGAAAATTAAATATCCAAAGAAACAATTACAACATGTTCCCGCTTCAACTCCAAAACAATCAAAATACTCTAAAACAACAAAGAGAGGCTTTGCAGATTTTTCTTCATCTCAAAGCAGGGCTTGCAGAAACCTCCCAAGCAACCTAGGGTAGTTACAAAATTACATTGGTTTATATACTATGTACTCCATGTAATTACATTTGAAAGATGTAAAATATATCATTATTTTGGCACCTTATTAACAATGTATTTTATTTTATGCAATTAATGACATGTATGAGTGTTTATAGTTATTGACATGTATGAGTCTGTATAGTTACATATCAAAGCCTATACTACTTTAAAAGTTACTTGAGATTTAATTATACACATATACACCACCATTTTCATCTTGTTTACAATATGTTTGAGTAAATGCACTCCTACATCCAACAAAGCGATCTGTAAGCCTTTCAGGTTCTGGATAACCCAGAGGGGGCACGTGGGCCCTTCCCCCTCATTTGTGTTAATTGACTCATTCACAGTATTTTTTTGCTAATTTTGTTTTCAACTCTCGACAAGACAATACTAAAATAGATGGTCATTGGGTCTCAGCTTATCAAGATACCAGTTTATTTTTTATATAAAACTTGAAGAAAACAGTTTGGATTGATAGTCTTCTTCATTGTTGTTGGTCTGGTTTCCCTAGTGGCAAGCCAACAACAATGAAGTTTTGTTGTTAATTCTCTATTTCAGTAATATAAGATTGTTAGCTCTATTTACTGACTATGTATATCCTCCCATGAGAGTGAGGGTGGGGGGAGATATTAAAGAAAGATATAAGGGTGGGGAGGGGGGTATTAGAGAAAATTTAATATCTTTCTTTGATATCGCCCACCCCCATCCTCATATATAAGAGGATGGTAGATATGAGAATGAGGGTGGGGTGGTGTATATATATGTGTGTTTAATAAATTAATATTGATTAATTTTTGTTCTTTATGTTTTAATTTTAAATTTAATATAAAATTATATTATTTTTTAATTTGATAAGAATTAAGATAATAAAAAATAAAAAGATTCCATGTTTACATTTTTATTATTATTTAATTTATTAAAAAAACTTAAAATTATTATTATGATTTTTTTAAATTTTAATTATTATTTAAATTTCATTTTTTATAAATTTCAAAATTTTCCACTTTCATTTATTAATGTTATACATATGATAGCTCTACTTAAGTTATTTTTTTACTTTCATTTATTAATGTTATACATATGATAGCTCTGTTTAAATTATTTTCTAATTTGATTGATTTTTATTTTTTATATTTTAATTTTAATATAAAATTATATTAATTTTAAATTTGATGAGAATTGAAAAAATAAAATAAAAACTTCAATGTTTAAAAGTTTTTATTATTTTATTTATTATAAATTTTTAAAATTATTATGATTTTTTAAAATTTTAATTATTATTTAAAATTTATTTATTTTTATAAATTTCAAAAATTTTCACTTTCATTTATTAATATTATAAATATGACACATCTAATTAAGTTATATATGCATTTAATCACTTTAATTGCAATGAATTTATTTATATTCATTTATTTTGTTATTTATTTTGTATTTTAAATAAACATGTTACAGATATTTGGAGTTTAATTTGAATAGAGGATTTTTATTGGAGATTTGGTGATATTGATTTACAATAGAAATAAGGATGATTTAATAAAAACCAATCCAAATTACCTCGAGTTATTTTAAGTTTAACTTATTTTTGTTTTTGTGATTTTTGTTGGTTCAAGTGAGCATTTACATACAATTATTATATTAATATATTTTTTTAGAAATATGTATAAGTAACTTTATTGCTAATTTTACTTATTTTATTAATTATTTTTTAAAATATTGTTTTTATATTTTAAATTCTAATAATAAATAACATGAAAAAAATAGATAAATATATTTTATTAACTATTCATAAGGAAATGTATAAATATATTTTATTAATATCTTATTTTTGGAATATTTTTTGGTTTGGGACATCTTGTTTTATGTTTTACTTATCAAACCACTTTTAATCTTTTTTATTTCAGATTGTCTTCCATTTTAATTTATTTTAATTAAATCCCCTGTATCGTGTGATAGGGAAGACACAAGCCGTGGGGCCATCATATGAGATAGACCACCAAAGCGTCCCCTCAACCCACTAGCATCTGCCACCCTCCACCTACTGATGTTGTCTCACCACATGCAACATAATTTCATCACCTCGGTGTGTAATGCTTGGCTCATGGCACAACACAACTGTCACACTCTCTTTCTGGTTATGATATTTCATTAGTACCTCACACTCATCTAGTACATCCCTCATGTCATCATGGGAAATCCCGCTACTCTCACTCCAATTACTAGCCCTCACTTCACTCATTATGGTTACACCCTTAACTCATTTTCTAGATCATTGAGTTGTTATTACATCCTTTCTCCCCTCTGAATTTGGTTTCGTCATCCTTCTTCCTCTTTGCTCACCCCTGTTCACCCTCCCCTCCAAATTATCCCCTCGACGTTGGTTCACTCTCCCCACATCCTCTTGTCTCTTCGTCTTTTCCCCCTTTCTCCAATGACTCGTGGAATCTTCTCTTGTATGTAATACCCCGGGTTTTTGAGCCCCGTATTAAATAATGTATTTTGTTAATCTATGAAAGGCCAGAGTGCCAAAATAATTAAAAGAGGCCAGTGTTCCTATAAAATGTAATTTTTTAATCATTATTAATAATAAATACATCACTGGCTGCTAGACGAACAAGGACAAGAGTTATAGGGGGATATGATTCCACAAGAGAGGGGGCTTGGGGGTCTAAGTATTTATTTTATATTTTATCTACCCATAATTATTTAATGGAGAGGAGTGGTTACATGAGCTTTTGGGGGAAGGCCATGTGGTTCTTGATTTGCAAGTAAAGATATAAACCCATCTTGTGGGTTGTTTGGTGTTTTTTTTCTTCTTCACTCATTCACTCACTCACTCATTGTTCATTGTTCATTGTTCACACCTTTCATTATGTTCTCTCTCCATTCACTCTTTCACCCACTCTTCATTCTTCATTCCTTTTGATCTTGGCCGGGGAAAGAAAAACAAATTGTGGAGAGGAGCCATGGTTTGGTTGGCAGTAGTGAATGTTGGTGTATTCCATCCATGAATTAATGCATGTATGTCTGAGATGCATTGGAATGCGTTAAGTTTTTCCCACAGCTACGAATTCTGAGAGTCCCAGCATGGAAATTCTTGACCAGATGCACTGGAGCCTTGGGAGGAGGTGGACAACCTAAGGGATTGCATGGAAGAGAAGGGGGTCCATTCTCTTAGGTTGTGCAGGCTGGGTAGAAGAGAGCTGGTGTACTTTGGATTGTTGTGTGTGCTGATAATCCTGTGAGAGCTTGAGTGATGACTGGGTTGGGAAGCTGAGTGACACTCTAGAACTGTCCTTATGGACTCATAGCCCTGGCTTGGGGGTGACATTGTTGTTGAGACTTGGAACTTCAGTGTCTACGGTTGGGTGGAACGTCCTTGGTTTGCAGCCAGTTGGTGATTCATTTAATTAAATATAAGTTCTATCTCTGTCATGGTTTCATTTACTTGCATACTTATTTTCGATGTGTATTTATTTATCTATGAAATTTGTATCTATAATATGCATGCTTGTTGGCTATTGTTTTGCACAACATATTGTTCATTTCTTTTGTATTGTAGCTTGAATCTTGATCTATGCATGTGAATATTTCATGCATCTTTATTAATTAAAAATTTGATCAGAATTCAAAATTAGTTCAGAAGCGGGCTTGAAGTAGCGTGTCAGGCCTATGGGTGGTTGGGTACGTTACATCATCGCTCTCATGGAAGCTCTTCTCGCAGACATAGGGGCACTCTGGTTCCCATATACCCTCTGTAGTAGGAGACTCGTTTGAATCCTAGAAAGTCTGCACTCCTCCTCACATTTGGGGTGATATAGACTTAATCGAGGCCGATGTTCATGTTTTGAGGCACTTTGTCTCAGATGAGGAGGTGCTTGATTATGTTAGCTCGTCGATCCCGGACACTGATAACACAATATCACGGATCTCCCAATACTTGAAAATTGTGGAAATTTACTCGCACTTGAAGCTTATTCTAGGACACATCATTGTTGATCGATCAGAGGATAAGAATGATATTCTACTGCAACTCGATGAAATTCAGGGACAACTCAAGCTCCACGACCACAAGATGAATTTGATGGCTAAACAATTGGTGAGATTGTATCTCTCACAAGTGAATATTCCTAAAGCCCGAGTTCCTTCAGATGAGGGCAATGTTGCACGAAATTGCAAGTAGTTAGCGCTCCCCGTGTGTATTGTGACAAGGGACTAATCGCCTCTCGTGGATCCTTGAAATCTGGTAGTGGTGAGTTTACCAATCATCTGTGGGTTTTGGTGTAACGACAACCATACTATCAACAATTGGTATCAGAGCAGGTTACTTCAAGATATTAGTTTAACCACTTGAAGTTTTTTGATCATTCATAATGGATAAGAAGTCAAAATTTACAAAACATGGATTGCCTTTATTTGATGGTCATAATTGTGCTTTTTGGAGTATCAGGATGAAGTTGTTTTTGCAGACTCAAGGAGTAAATATCTGGCAGGATGTACTAAATGAATATAAATCCCCAACAACCATTCCAACAGATGCTACAGGTAAGAGACTCTATGAGAGTAATTCCAAAGATATGTATGCAATACTAGGAGGTCTAGCAGGGTCAGAATTTGTTAAAGTTATGCATTGTGCATCAGCAAATAAAATATGGGATAAATTGAAAAATGTATATGAAGGAGACACTAAGGTAAAGAGTGCTAAGCTACAATCATATAGAAGTCAATTTGAAAGTCTGAAAATGGAAGAATCTGAAGATATAGCTACCTACTTTTTTCGTATTGATGAAGTAGTTAACACCATGAGAGGTCTAGGAGAAACAATTAAAAATAATATTATTGTGCAAAGGGTACTTAGATCACTTCCTGCAAGATTTCATTAAAACACATCTACATTAGACGAAAGAACGGATTTTGATTCTTTAGAAATGGATGAATTACATGTAATACTAACATCATATGAGATGAGAACCTCTGGTGAGAATTCTTTCAGGAAAGAGGCAACTTTCAAGGTAGAAAAGAAAGATAAGAAAATGATTGAAGCATAAATCAACTGTCATGATGAGTCATAAAGTGATGTGGAAGAAGCAAATTTTGTTAAAAATCTGAAAAGAGGTACTGACAAGTATAAAGGTAAGATTCCTCTGAAATGTTTTGGTTGTGGTAGAATATGACATTTTTCTTCTAAGTGTCCTTACAATAAGCATACTAATAATGAACAAGACAATGATATAAAACCTAAGGAATTCAAGAATAGACATAAGAAGTTTTTTCAAAGAAATACTTGCAAAAAGAAAAGCCTGTATATAAAAGATGACAATGATATTTCAGAATCGGATGAAAGTGATGATAGTTCAGATGTACAACTTTTTATGGCTATAGAAAATTAGGATGATCAGTCTAGTGAAGAAGAAGAAGGTGAAGTTGATCTAGAAGTTGAACTGGTAAGTGATTTAAGTGAATTAAGAAAAGTGAGAAAAAAATGCAAACATTTTAAAAGAGAAATTGAGAATCTAGAATTTAAATTACTGAAATCAAATGGTTTGATTAAGAGCACTGAAATCATGGTAGTTGACTTAAATCTTAAAATAGAGGAGGCTAGAGTGACTGAAGAAGCTCTAACTAAAATTCTTACAGAAAAGGATAAATAAAATGAAGGTTTAAAAATTGAAGTAGTGTCATTAAGAAAGAAAGTACAAGAAAATAACATGAATCGTAGTTCTCAAGTGTTGGATCAAATTATTTGTAGTCAAAGATCAACATATGATAAGACTGGAATTGGTTATAAATCTTTAGTAACTAATGAATGTTCTAGTTCAAGTATTGAGAAAGCAGGTACAGAGGATAATCATGAGAAAATTACTAGCAAGAAGATGGAATCAGAAAGGCAAGAAGAGAATCAGGCTTCAACAGTGCATAGAAGAAGTTATGGTAGACATCAAAATAGGTCGGAAGGTTACTTATTATTTTGTTATAAGTATGAACATAAGGCTTCATTTTGTAATAGTTTTTCAAGAAAGATAAATGCACATAACAGTCATGAAAGGTCTAATTTTGAATATGGAAGAGGACATAGTAAAACTAGTCAAAACAATATAAACTACTCTTACAACAGATTTGACACTTTAAGATATGGGACCGAATGTTATAAGTGTAACAAATTTGGGCATGTGTCAATAAATTTTCCTATGAGTTTTCAGAAATTTAATGAACCTACTTACACAGATCTGAAAACTAAATATTGGAAAAAGAAAAGTGAAAATCTAAACACTGAAAAATGCACTATAGCTCTACAAGTAGAACATAAAGTAAAATGGGTTGTGGATAGTGGATGTTCAAAGCATATGATAGGTATTAAACAAATATTTGTTAAACTAGATGAAGGAAAATAAGGTACAGTCACTTTTGGAAATGATCAATCAACTAGGATAGTTGGAAGAGGAATTGTATGTCTAAACAATAGGAAAATCATGGCTAAAAATGTCTTATTGGTTGAGGAAATGGAACACAACTTATTGAGTGTAATTCAAACTTGTGATAAAGGTCATTTTATGATTTTTGATTCAAAAGGATGTCAAATCAAGGATATAAAATCAAATAAACTAGTTGGAACAACCACAAGAACTTCAAGCAACATTTACATACTAGATGAAGAAAAAGAAAAATGTTATCTTGGGAGTGAAGATGAAAGTTGGTTGTGGAAAAAAAGACTTGGACACATTAAATTTGAAAATCTGATTCAGTTGAATAAAAAGGAAGCAATAAAAGATTTATCTGTCATAAAGAATCTTTCAAGTTCTGTTTGCAAGCAATGTTAACATGGTAAGCAAACTAGAGTTAAATTCAAAACCAAAGAACATTCAACAACTAAACCATTGGAAATAGTACATGCTGATGTTTGTGGACCTATGAGAACAATATGATTACAAGGAGAAATATATTTTCTATTGTTTGTGGTTGAATTTACTAGAATGACATGGATGTTTTTATTGATTTTTTTTTTTGAAACTTTTAGTTGTTTTAAAACCTTTAAGGAGTCAACTGAAAATGAATGTGACATGAAAATCAAATGTTTAAGATCAGATAATGGAGGAGAATTTGTGTCTAAATAATTCAATAGGCATTGTGGTGAAAATGGGATAATAAGACATTTTTCTTTTACTGAAACACCTCAACAAAATGGAGTGGTTGAAAGGAAAAATAAGACTGTTATGGAGATGGCTAGAACTATTCTCAATGAATCTAAACTAAGAAATATACTATGGCCTGAAGCTATTCATTCTTTTGTTCACATTTTGAATAGAATCTTGTTGAGAAACAATCATTTTAAGACACCCTATCAGCTATGGAAAGGCAGACCAACCAGTGTTAAACATTTCAGAATTTTTGGTAGTAAATGTTATATCAAGAGAATTGACAAGCATTTGGAAAAGTTGGACTCAAGAGCAGATGAAGGTATTTTAGTTGGGTATTCTTGTTCAAGGAAAGATTATAAATGTTACAACTTCAGATTGAAAAAAACAGTTGAAGCCATAGATGTGAAATTTGATGAGTCCTCATTTTTGAAGTCCAAATCTAGAAAAAAGAATCATCAAATATATGAGATATATGACAAGCATAAAATGAATGATGAAGTAAGTGAAACAAAAGAAACTAAGGCTGCTGATAGTGAAAAATTAATTCCTACTTTGATATAGGGCACAACTCCATCCAAAAGCATGATTCCTTCAAAGACTCCAAGCAAGAGAATACAGAAAAATCACCCTGAAGAGCAGATAATTGGTGACATAAATGCAGGTGTTGGAACAAGAAGGAGAAAGCAAGAATCCACTTCAACTCATGAACAGGTAGCTTTACTTTCTCTGATTGAACCCAAAAATGTTGAAGAAGCAATTAAAGATGAATGTTGGATGAAAGAAATGAATGAAGATCTTAGTCAAATAGAAACAAATAAGACATGGGAATTGGTTCCTAGACCTTTGAATAAAAATGTCATAGGGGCTAAATGGGTTTTCAGAAATAAGATGGATGAAGCAGGAAAAGTCACCAGAAATAAGGCTAGATTGGTGTGTAAAGGGTATGCATAGGTATAAGGAATAGATTATGGTGAAAATTTTTCTCTTGTTCCAAGAATGGAGGCCATTAGGCTGATTTTAGCTTATGCTAGTTCTAAGCACATTAAAGTTTATCAAATGGATGTAAAGTCTGCATTTTTGAATGGTGATTTAGAAGAAGAAGTATACATGGAACAACCAGATGGTTTTCAGGTACAAGAAGTAGAACAATATGTTTATAGGTTGAAAAAGGCATTATATGGGTTGAAGCAAGCACCAAGGGCTTGGTATTCCAGACTTGACAATTACTTAAGGTAGCAAGGATTAAGGAAAGGTAACACTGATAGTAATCTTTACATGAAAGAAGAAAATAATAGCTTGATTATTATTGAGATCTATGTAGATGATATCATTTTTGGTAGTGATGATGATAGGCTCAGTAAATAGTTTGCTAAAAGTATGTAGAAAGAGTTTGAGATGTCCATGCTAGGAGAAATGAAGTTTTTCTTAGGCTTGCAAATTACTCAATCTGATAAAGGTATTTCGATTTCTCAAACCAAGTATATCAATGAAATGCTTAAGAATTCCAGATGGAAGATTCTAAACCAGTTGGCACTCCCATGGTTACTGGTTGTAAATTAAGTAAGTTTGATGATACAAAAGATGTTGATCAGATAGTGTACAGATCTATGATTGGTAGTCTTCTTTATGCTACAAATACAAGACCTGATATTATGCATGCAGTTTGTCAAGTTGACAGGTTTCAGGCTTCACCAAAAACTTCTCATCTACTTGCAATCAAAAGAATTTTTAGATATCTTAAGGGGACAATAGAGTATGGTTTGTGGTATCCTACATGTAATCAGCTTGATTTATATGCTTTTACTGATGCTGATTGGGCAGGTTGTGTTGATGACAGGAAGAGTACTAGTGGAGAAGCATTTTTTCTTGGAGGATGTCTTGTAAGTTGGTCAAGTAAAAAGCAATGAACAATGTCTCTGTCTATTGCTGAGGAAGAATACATAGTAGCTACAAATTGTTGCACTCAAGTTCTTTGGATGAAACAGATGATGGAAGATATACATATTAATTATGATGAACCTATACCTATCTTTTGTGATAATACCAATGAAATTAGTATTTCTAAAAATCCCGTTATGCATTAAAAAACAAAGCACATTCTCATCAAATTTCATTTTCTAAGAGAGCAGGTTATGTCTAATGTTATTAAACTGGAATATGTTGGCAAAAAGGATCAGATTGCAGATGTATTTACTAAACTTTTACCTAAAATGCATTTTGAAAGTCTCAGGGATTAGTTGGGGGTTTACCCTCTGTAACTTCCTTTCATTCTCAAAGATTGCAGGGATTCATAATAAAAAAAAAATTGGTTATCATACTGTACAGGTTTATTGACTATTTTGATAGGGGAGTAGCTGCTGAAATGATACATCTTTACATGTGGTTTTCTTTTCTTAGGGGGGGTATGGTTGATTCCTTTTCCATAGATGTCAAAAGGGGGAGAAGAGATTTAAAGTTTGCCATCAATGCCAAAGGGGGAGTTTGTTGGTCAGTTTGCACAAGCTTAGTTTTGCAGGGCTTGGTTTTGTCATTGTCATTAATGTCAAACTTAAATCTTCAGTTTGCATAGGGCTTGGTTTTGTCATTGTCATTAATGTCAAACTTAAATTGTTGGTCATTTTGCATAGGGATTGGTTTTTTCATTTTCATTAGTGTCAAACTTAAATAAATCATTGAGAAGGTGTCTAAGGTGTCTACCTATGTGAAATATGGTAGGAATTGTATATACATCTCTTGTGTGTTTATGATGGAATAGAGACAGAGGCAAAAGTTATGCCAGCATATCTGTGAGTACAACAATAGTGTAATGAAAAATGGATAGATGCATTGCATTGCATGAAATTGGCTAGTCAACACTTAGCAAAGAACTTGGTAGATCATTTGACAAACATAATTAAAGGCAAGGCAAACATTATTATTGGTAGAGCTTTTTCAAAACAAAGATTTTGTTAGGCAAGCATTATTATTGGCAGATCATTTTAAACAGAGATTTTGTTAGCATTATGGAGTTTAGCATCATGGAGTTTGTTGGCATTGTTGTTATGACAGGTGTAGTTGTCATTAATGGAAAACTAAGACTAAATAGTGAGCCAAACTGTTTTCACCACAAATAGCACATCCAAAATTGGTGTAATCATATGCCAAACTGCCTGTGCATACATATGCCAAACTGTGATCACCACAAATGGCACATCACCAAAATTGGCTCATACATATGCCAAATTATTGTTAAATTACTGAGAGGGGGGGTGAATCAGCAATAAAGAAACTTAATCATTTTTAACCATATAATCCAAGTGTTATATCAATGTAGCATTATCATCCAATAACTGCAAAGTAAATAAGCAATGAACAAATGAATAATCATACACATACAAAATACACCAGTGTTTTAAGTGGAAACCCAAATCGGGAGAAAACCACTAAATGATTTTTCTTATATGTCTTGAAGAATTACATTCATTGGAAGAACCAACTTCCTTTGTTTTCTAGCTGCAACTGGAAGGAGGCTCCAACCCCCTAGTTTCTTAGGCTACAACCTGAGGGAAACTCCAACTCCCCAATTCTCTGGCTACAACCAGAAGGAGGCTA
>JASDQU010686175.1:8218-22864 GCA_032191745.1 Picea mariana | reverse complement strand
TTTTGGATGTCTAGGGTTTTGGAAATTATTTCTTATTTTAAAAAGTCCTTCAGAGCCTCATTGTAACCTTCTTCTGGCGAATGCGCGCTGCCGTCACATCTCTTCTTAGAGATAAGCCGCCACCATTCTAGCAAGCTTGTTTTCACTGCATTTTACAGTTTCAGCTTATTTCATTATTGAATAGAAACTAGTTTTACTGTATCTCTATTATTTTGTGTTAATCACCTGTTAATAATCTGTATTCATTTTGTTCTGCTCAGAAAATCCGGATCACAAGGGTTATATAGGTTTCCAACCAGGTGAAAGAATGTGTTTCACGTAAACACATGAAACCTTCTATGTTTCCTACATGTATTTTTCCCTAACCACAGTTTTACCTGTCGAATGACAGATCACTGTGCTTTAAATATGTTGACGCACAAGTCTAGCCTGAAAAACTTTGTTTCTAAAAATCAGCATAGGAAAGTACTATGATACCACTTGTAAGGTATCAAAAGGAAATGTGCAGAGAATAAATACAATTTCTAGCAAAAATAATGGAACAGTAAGCACAATGACATAGTTTATCCAAAATATTATATCTTTATTATCTTGAGAGAAAATTTCACTTGCCTCTTCGAGGGGGAAACCTCCAATAGATTAGAGCTCAAGTTGTTATAACTAATTTTTCCTCATCCCATGCAACTTGCTTGGATGTCTTTTCCATTTCCCTATGTAGACAAGTCCCTTGTTGTACCTTCCAGAGAAAAAAAATCATTTTTTTCCACATATGTGTGCCCTACCAGTTATAAAACATGTGTATATGCAAGTCACACCACTACGACTCATGTACATCAGGTTTGTTGCTCAAAATTAAAAATTGTGTCGGGTTTCCATGTCACGTCATGCGATCCATGATCCTTGACCTTCCATATACTGGAAACATTCTGAATCATCCCTTCAGTTCCACTTGAAGGCTATAAATTGAGCCATATCCAAGATGTGGAGGAGGAGATAATTCAACTTTTGAGAGAAAAGATACTCTAGAGAAATTTTCACTTCACATTGAGTCTGGATCCCTTTATCCTTTAAAGTATGAACTCATTGTTAAGCCCCCAAGATCTTCTTCTTTGATGTAGAACCTCGTTGTCTCCTTTATATGAGATTGTCTTTGGTGGAGGATTGAAGTGGTGGAGCCCCAAATATAAGGGACTTAGTTTCTTGGTTCTGAGACATGTCGACACAGAAGTTTGTCACCTATCTACTTCTGTTGATTATTTTAAAAGAAATACTATTTTCTCGTCCAATTGATATCTTGCAAATATTTGAATTATTATTCCATGGTAATATTTATCATGAATGTTAATGGATTAAGCTATTTTATATGCTAACATTATATATTATCACCATATGCTTGCGTATCTTGGTTGTTGAGGACAAGTTGCATGTATAAAACTTTAATTTGTGTGCTCAACGTTGGCCTTCATCGACCGTCTAGACGAGGTAGAATATTGATCTTGTCTTGTTAGCATTTCATTTATATAGCATACTTGGCATTAGAGTTGATTTCTATAGTCATTTTGTCTATTGTGGTTTTACCCCATGCCATAGAAAGATTTTTCTCGTAACAAAATTGGTGACCGTACTGGGGATTGATCTTCTGTTTTTGGGTTTGGAGTGTTTTTCTCTTTGAATTGTTCTTTGTTAGCCTCAGTTTCCTTGTCTTCTAATTGCTTGATAGCTTATTTTTACTTTTCATCTGAGTTTCTTGGCCTACTCCTTGACCTGGAAGTGTTTTATTACATATACGTGGGTTTTCCCTTGACAAAGGCATACATACGCGAGATATCCTTCTATAATGCACGTACATACGCGAGTTTTGCTCAAACAATCGTGTACAATAAATTTTTGGCTTACTAGATGAGTTTGGTGTTTGTTGGGTGAGTTTGGTTGGTTGTTGAGTCTTCTGGGGTATTTTTCCTAACCGTTGAGTTCTTACAGAGTAATAGGAAACCTTCTTATTGTTGAATTTTTGGGTGGTATTCTTTCTTATTATATTTTTCATTTTTTTCCTTGCATCTTGGTCTGAGTGTTTGCGTCCTGGTATCCTACTTGGCTTGTCTCTTTCTTCTTGCAGTAGGGTTTGTGTGTGAAGCTACTATTCAATCCTTGCATTTTCTTTTCTTTATATCGAAAATAAATAAAAAATTGCTCATTTTGCATTACGGAATTTTCTCTTTTGATTGTCTCGTATTGATCTTGGCACATTTGAAAAGATTGCATTTTATTGAAATTGTAGAAGTTGCATTGAAATTTGCATGTGAAGCATACCATCTCTTGAGAATTTAAGATTAGGACTTAGCACTATTTTTATATTCATTTCTTTGATATGTTGAGTCATAATATCATTATTTTCATGACCATACCTATTGAGTAAACAAAATCCATTAAAAGTAATGTTGATTAACTAGAATTGATTAGAAATGATTTTATTTTCAGGGTACACAAACAAGCATAGGATATAGGGCCTTGGAATAGGATTTTTTGAGTAAACTTCTCCAAGGCTATTAAACTAAACATATGTGTCTGACCAAGGAGTGGTGAAATCCGTTGTGTAATTAGTGATGTCAGGATGCTCCACTCACACCAGAGTTAAGCACGAGGTGGGGACTTTCTAGTACCTTTACGTCCATGATAGGCAGTGCTTTTAATATTTTGGGCTTTGTTACCCCACCCACATGGTGGAACTGATGTACAATTGTTCATCTCTGCATTGGTTATATCATGGTGGCTCTAGTTTCTTGACATAGGTAGCCACATAGGTTACTTGCAGGGTTATTCTACAGGTACCCTGAGTCAGATAGGGTCAGAAAACACAAAGCCTTTATGAAGGATTACCTCTTTGGGGTGATTTGACTGACTGCATTGTTAAGCCTACGAGGGACCTTATAAATGATTCTGATACCTCCAATATTTTGAAGGGAGTCTCAAGACCCTCTTGGGTGAGACATACCTACTCTAGTGAGGGAGGCCCCTTTTCAGCCACTATATCCTATTTGTTTGCATTCTCCTTTTTTCTTTAATTTGGTGTTCTCTTTGATTATTAGTTGGCCTTAGGATTTTGTTTTGCGCCATGAGTTTTCATTTCTATGGTTAGTGGAGCATCCATGACTCCCTCAATTAGCATTACCCAGCCCATGGTATTTTCTCATTCCATGGGGATGAATCCTTTTGTATTTCTGAGTGGTGCATCGAATCATGATACTCATCCAATACCTTGGGCCTCTAATCCTTTTTCTTTTTGTATGCCAGACATGTCTCTGCACTTTCCATCCTCTGTCTCGTCATCTTATATGAATCCTAGTTTTGGGTCTAGGGGCATGATGCCTCCTTATTATCCCTTTTAGTTTGGTGGGATTCATATCCCTCAACCAACTCTTATAGTAGGAGGTTGGAATCCTCCTTCCTATGGACCCAATCCTAGCTTCGCTTTTCTAGGATCGAGTGCTCAAATGGGCAGTCCTTCTACTTATTACATCCTATCCATCTATTATTCTTCTTCTATCTTGGTTCCTATGAACTCTTTTCTCATGGAGGACCTCCTTCTGTCCTCTAGTGTTTCATCTAGAGGAAGTGAATTTTATAGTATGGAAAACCCCCTTTATGGAGTTCCTTCATTTGGGGGAAACATATATCCTCACCTGAGTAACCCTTTCCATGTCACTTTATCTTCACATGCAGCTTCATCGGTGATGATTCCCTTACAACCATTTATGAATCAGTTTGTAGGAGGATACCATCATGTCAGACAAGGCCATGGTGTATACTAGAACCCTTCCTGGATCCCAATCTTTCAAAATTATTCTTTCCATGGACCTTAGTCTCAGATGCCACAACCAGTCATTGCAAGTCATGCTGGAAACACAAGTCTAGTCATTGCAAGTCATACTGGAATTATACCACCAACCTCTGCTAATCATGTTGGAGATAGTTCAAAAACCTCTGCAAGTCATGTTTAAGACTAGCAACCAGCCGCTACATGTTATGCTATAATCACAACTGTAGTCACTGCTAGTCATACTACACATTCATCACCAACCTCTGCTAGTTATGTTAGGAAGTCATCACCAATCTCTGCAAGTCATGTTGGGGATCTTCTACTAGCCTCTGCAAGTAATGCTAGGAGCCTGTCGCCAACCAATGCAATTCATACTGGGGGCATTCATATGATTGATAAGCCTAGACGTATAGGACGTAATCCCAAGTTCCTTTGTAGGATTTGCAAAGGAGATCATCTAACTCACTTGTGCCCTGCTACTACCATGGTACAAGAAGTGCGGTCCTTGTTTGGGATCCCTTTGATTTATAAGTCGTCTTTGGTTTCCCAACCTTATGATCCTTCTTTGGTTGATACAACGATCATGCCAATGCAATATTCGGCCGACACCACTCTTCTTTTGGGGGGTGATGCATCTCTTGACCATGTTGTCTCACATCTCGTTCAACCAACGGTGATGTCGATGCAATATTCGGTTGACACCATTCCTGTTTTAGGGATTGATGCATCTCTTGACAATGTTGTCTTGCATCCTATTCAACCAATGGTTGAAAAAGTGGTCGTTCCGATGCAATCTTCGATTGATCCCACTCTTCTCTTGGAGAGTGACAAGTATAAGGAAGTGACATTGCTGATGAAATCCTTGATCAATACCACTCTTATTTTGGAGGGCGATGCATCTTTCGACCATGTCCTTAACATTTCTAGTTATGTACATTATGAAAAAGGGATCATTCCACTCTCTCTGAGTACGCTCCCTCAAAGTCCTAGGATGGTTTCCTTTGATTGGAATGATCTCGTAGAGCCTCACCTTCCTTCTTCTGCACCCTTTGAGACGAAAAAAGTTCGCTCACACAAGAATTATCCAAAATACTTGGAATATAATAAAGTAATCCATATAGGACTGTAAACAATAAATGAATAGATAAGATATAAGATTAGATGATAGATGGTTACAATTGAGAATGAGGGCTCGTTTATATACCCACGCAGGGGTTCCCTTTACCAATAGTCATGTCCTTTGAGACATGACCTTTCATTATTAATAATTATTATTTATTAAATATTATTATGTTATGAATATCTATTTATGTATATGTATATTTATGTTCATAACACCCTTCCAGATAGGGGGAATTCTTCGATATATTATAGATGAAGGATTGTTATCGGATTAATCGGTAAGTGTGGACACAAACAAATCTCCCTAGTTTCACCCTGAAACTAGAACAAAACAAGATAGAATATAAAACCTCCCCTAAGTTTTAATTATCAAGCATACTAACTAACAAGAGATAAATAACATACCTTTTAAATGTCATTTGTCCTCGCTAATGTCATCCTCACTCCATTACAAGGATTATGGGATGTTGAACCTGTAAAAGTACACAAGCCAACAAAGTGAAATCAACAACGTATACTCGACAAAACCTATGTATGTGATCAAGGAGTCTTACAATAAAATAAAAACAATTTTATGGGAAAGAAATATATTGTTGTATTTTAAATATGAAAAGGATAATAAAACCGATGCCTTGATGTTGTAAGGTCCCTTCCAACAGTTCCTTGCTTCCCACACACTTCTACTCCATGGATTCTGAGATCAACAATCTATCTTGACAAAGCAAAGCCCAAAGCTACAAAAATTACTCAAGCTCACACCAAAAGCTAGCCAACTCAATCCAACTTTCCCCATGAGAACACTTCTCCTTTTATAAGATGAAAAGGATAGGATGAGGAGGTTAGGATGATCCCAATATATCAGGGATGTGAATCATATCCAAACCGATCGAAGTTCACATCACCCTCGAAGCTTCTATTCTAGAACTTTTGAGAAATTCCCCTTTTTCCTTCATACGAAAATCATCACACCCTTAACATTGAGAAAAATGCGACGATGTAGCAAGACAATGTGGTGAAACCTACGATGATCCTAGACCATCGCACCCTTAACACTAAGTAAGGTGTGACAATCACTTTTTATAAGGTTTTTGACAAAGGAAAAGTATAATTCCATCTTTTTGGGAAAATGTATCTTCATTCTTATTCAGGGATTCAAGCCATTGATCCTTCTAAAGATGAAGGATAGGTTTACATCATTAACGGTCATAGGGGTGACGAAAACAATGTGTAACAGTGAGCCCCCCAAATTATTAAGTTAGAATAGAGTGATAACTGAAATACTTTTTCGAGTGTGTGTAGGGAACAAGGAACACGTTGGTCGGAAACCTACCAACAAACAAGGAAATAAAGTACAATAATATATCATCATTGATGTAGGCATTCCCATACTCAGAATACAAAATGACTCAAAGCATAAATGTCGACATGAAAATATCCATGTCAAGTAAGACAGGTCATGGCCACCAAACATACACTGTGGATCCATGCCATTATGACTTAAATCTGAACATAGCCACCAAAAATACATTGTGGATATATGTGTTAAATACTCAAATTTGAACATATCCACGAGACATACACTGTGGATCTATGCAACAGTACAATTTGAATATACTCCAATGCAACCTGAATCTGTCAAAAAAGATTCAAGGTCTTCATCTCCACCACTCTATAGTACGAATCTAACCATGCGAATATATGTGTTGAAGTCGAACATGGTAGAAACCACTTGATTAATTGTCATTAATGAATACCATTAACAAGTGAGAGGGAAATAACCATTAATGTCAATGACTCCCTAGGTACACTAGTACAATCCAACGGGTGTGAATTTGTGAGCTGAATTCGAACACTCGATGAAATTTCCCAATCAAGGGTCAATAATGAAAAACCCACTGTCGAAAGCAATGAAACCTTCCATTGAGGCATGCAAGGTCCAATGTACCAATTAGTTTCTAAGTCTAATTCCTAGATAATGAGTTGAAGTCGACAGGAAAAGACTCGTCATAGGAGGGCCTTAATGTATCCCCCATCAATGACATGAAACAGGTAACAAGATTTGTAGATAATAGTAACAAGTGATTCAAGACTGAATTAGGGATGGAAAACACAATATAAGGATTTAAGAACTGCAGAAATGGCTGACGCAATAGAAGGCTTTTTGGGTTGAACTTCTCTTTGAACATATTGACGACACGACAACTGTCTTGGAAACATTGACTCAACAACAGGGATCACAGACCAATTTGTAATCTTATAAAGAAGTATGATCAAGAGACGAGCGGGTTTTCCAACCTATACACAAAGCGAGTGAAAGGGTGTCATGTTCAAAATCCACTTTTCCATAGAATACAGGTTTAGATACATTTCTTTTCCAATTTCCCCCCCCACCATTTATGGTGAGTACATCTTTATTTTTACACAAGCTTGAGGAGGATAACATATGCTTGAACTGTAATCTCATCCTTCGGATGAGTCCTTCAGAGTATATTTAACGAACCCTAGGAAGGAGTGGTTGGGTCCCATATGGGCCTTTTGATGTTTGTTTTAAAGTAAACTCAATGGTTTTTCATATTTAAAGAGTCTAAAAAATACTTAAAGAGAAATCCATCAGGTCTTTTTTCATAAGTTAGTCTCACGAGACTAAAAAATAGATAACCTACTACTCATCATACGTTTTTTTCAAATACTTTAACGAGCGTGAAAATAACAAGATTGCTCGACAATATTTTCATGTTTAGATAGTCTGAAAAGAGATTAAAGGGAACTCTAGGGGGTTCCTTTTTCGTATAACCTTGACGAGTCCGAAAAAGTGATAAAAGTATACTCGATTACATTCTCATTGATTTACGAGCATGATAAAGAACAAATACTAATATCTAGATTGTTTTCATTTTTACGCAAGCTTAAAAAAAAAAAAACTATGCTTGGGACAGATTTTATTGTTACACAAGCTTAAAACTAGCCAAAACTATTCTTAGATCTGGTTTCATTTTTACACAAGCTTGAAACAGAGGAAACTATGCTTGGGGTAGGTGGTTTCATTTTTACACAAGCTTGAACTAGAGAAAACTATGCTTGTGACTTCCCAACGCATTAGCCAGGGATAGTTTGTACTTAGCCCCCAACTTAAGAAGCTAGCAACTTAACTTCAGCATGAAGTCTAGAGGCTGAAAGCATTGCCCCCCAATATTTGGTTCGTTGAATGTCACAAGAGGATGAAATGGAGCTTCAAATACTATACGTAACGAAGTACTTGAATCAATCGAAGAGGGGGAAAAATCTATTTCATTTTTTAACGAGCTTGACATAGAAACAAGAACTATGCTTGTGAATCCACGTTCAATCCCCAGACCTCTATTTCATTTTTTAGCGATCTTGACACAGAAAAAGAACTATGCTCGTAACCTCTATTTCATTTTTTAATGAGGTTTCTATAGATATGCAAAAACCTATCCTCGTACCTGGTTTCATTTTTTAATGATCTTGAAATCAGAAAACCATGCTCAAAGATGGTTTCATTTTTTAATGAGATTGAAATCAAAAAACCATGCTCAAAGATTCTCTTCTTGATCACAACTTCCAAGAGGACAGTTCTCTAGAAGGACACCATGTCAAGGGACAAAACTCGGTCATGGCCTCCAAGAGATATTCACTTGATGGAAGAAACACACTCTGGAAGGAACACATGTCGAGGGATGTGATAGGGGTAAGGAGGTCAAGCTCGAATAAACCTACCGAAGAGATCACCATGTCAACTACTGGATCTAAGTGATAAGAGACTGAGCTTACAGTGAGAGGCTCATTTTTATCGGCAATTGAAGGCATGGGAGACAACGCCACATAATTGACTTGTGGTAGGGATGATACCAATTGCATATAAGAACTATTTAGAGAGGTCATTGGGTTGGTAATCAAGTCAGGAACAATGAATGAAAGATGATCAATAGCCAATTCTTCCATCGCGAGGGAAATTTATCACACGAAAAAGAATGGACACAATAGCTTTCATGGCATAGACATAATCTCGCCCAAGGAGTAAATCAAAATCCAAGGGGTCCTTGACTACCATAACATCAATAAAGATAGTTTTCCCTCCCAAAGTTATAGGAAAATGAGAAAATATCCCTAAAGGTTGATTGGTTCTTCCGTTAAAAGCTAATAGATTCTGCCTGACCGACACAAGTTGAGGATAATCCAAATATTTCCAAGCAATAGAGGACAAAATACTAATGGATGCACCTTCATCTATGAACGTCTAAGGAACGTCCTGACCACAAACTTGTATTGTAATCTTGAAAGGAATGTGAGAGGGAAGACGAGGTCCAATTAGTGCACCCCAATAAAAAAGTATGGCCTCATTACTTGGAGGGGGTTCCATGGGAGAAGGAGGAATTCACCCTAGCATGGTAGATTCTGCATCAACGAGAAAAATGTGGGAAATATTGGGTTTACTCTCTAGAGAGAGAGTAGGATCGACCGATGATGGGATCAGATCGACCACTTGGGATACATTCTCCAAGGGGAGAATGGGGTCGACGGGTGGAAACAGATCGATCGCTTGGGTGACACTCTCTAATGGGAGAGTGGGATTGACCGAAGATGGGATCAAAGCAACCACGTTGTCAACTGGTTCAACTAAGTAGGTGACCATATTGACTACATGATCAAACAAACTCACTGATTGTTGGCCCTTGACCGATTTTTGAGGATCCTTGGTCATGTTTGACCTACTTTTGGGACTTCGAAAGGCTTTTGAAGACATAGCTCAAGTCGAAGAAGATATTGCGGGATCTCGGCCCCTTTTTAGGAATTTTTTGGTTTTGGGCTTATGTAACAGGAATGGGGATGTCGGCCCATGGGTTTGCCAATGTTTAGGCCCATTTTTTAATGTATAAATAGAAATCTAGGTGATGTAAGAAGATAACAGTATGCTAAGTGCTAGAGTTCGATCTATGTGATCGAAGGAGGGAAAAGTATGTGATGCTAAGTGCAAGTGGTAATTGTAATTGCTTTGTGCATACTATGTGATACTTGCAGATCTAAGTGCAAGTGATTGTAAGAGACTGTGGGAGGCTTTGTGCTATACTTCAGGGAAGGAGGATCTAGCGAGGTGCACAGATCTCCTGTCCTCTGTGGAGTAAGATATCATGGCTCTATGCATGTAGAAGATTGACAAAAGATAATAAAGAAGAAGATCTAGTGGACGTAGCCCCATGGTGGGGGTGAATCACGTATATCCTACATTTTTGTTGCTATGTGCTTTATGGTTGTTCTCTTGTCTATGTAATTGAATGCTTAGTGCTCTGATGTATGCTTAGAAGGATCTAATATGGTAGCTTAGTGTTGAATAATGTGAATAAATGATAGACTTGATCTATGTTTGTATGCTTAGTACTTGAATCTATTGGATCTGTATAAATATTGCGCTAATCTGTTGTTAGGGTTTAGTTGCGCTCTAAACTGATGATGAATATTAACGAACTGTAACTGCTAAGTGCTATGTTAAGGTGTTACAATCAAAGATCTGTGTCCCAGCTAAGGTTGTAGACACTGGAGTCCTGCAACCACCCCTGCCTCTACCTCAAGTGATAATTCATCTTCTTCACAAGTGTTGCCGAAAGGGCTGGTAGTTAGGGTTTTGTTGGTGCATTTTTGTAGCATTGAACCCTGGGTTTGCCCCTGTGCCAACAAATGGTTTCATTGTCGGGACCTGAAACTGTGATTGCTGGGAACTGAAGGAAAGAAATAAAGCTCTGTGCATAGATCTGATTCCTTAGTGTGCAGTATTCTACTTGACCTGTAAATCTCTATGCTACGAAGAGAAGTCATATCCGAAGAAAAGAGGCAAGATCTCGAAGATTTATTCTCTGATAAAGGTAAAAATAGTGAATTTTTTTAGATATGAAAGCTTTTTTCTCTACTGAAAGTAAGATTAGTGGAAATTTTTGTTTCAAGAGTATGGGTCTAGGTATGTTTGATAAATGTTATATTAGTCTGAAAAATAGGGAACATCTAGAAGAGAGAAGGTTTGATATGAGTAGATCTGATAGAAATAATGAAAGATATGTTATTCCTATGCATAGAAAGAATGTTTGGACTAACAAATGGATGTTGGATCCTAGAAATAATCTTTTGTAGGTTAGCTACTATGATCCTAGTGCGCAGTACAGGAAAGGATAGGGATCATTTAAAAAAAAAAGAGGATTAACCCTTTGTTACAGTTGCAGAAGAATGGGACATCTTGCTAAGGAATGCCCTGGAAGAAGACCTAGTTGTATTTTTTGTAAAGCTATGGACCATGAAGTTTTAGATTTCCCTAAAATGATTGCTAGGCTTGAAAGAATGAAAATGAGACAAGAAAAACTGAAGGAAGGTCACGAAAATGAGACCATGGAAGAACCCCAGACAAAATCAGAGCCTACACTACTGCAAATGAAAGAAACCCTAAATGATCACAGAGATATCAACTTATCAGAGATCTTCAAAGAAAACAAATGCATAGAAGCAAGAATAGGAGACTTCGACATAGAATGTGTTTTGGATGAGGAAACACAGGTAAATATCATGACAGAAAGAACTTGGGAAGCTTTAGGAAAGCTTGATATGACTCCTTCATTAAGAGGAATAGGATTATTCAGGGGAAAGTTGATAACCCTATGTGGAAGACTCACCCAGGTATCTATGAGTGCTCATGGAGCTTCGACAGAGGAAGATTTTGAGGTTGTTAGATTCATTGAGAACAACGCTCTATTTACCATGTTATTAGGAAGAACCTGGATCGAGAAAGATCAAACCAGAAGAAAAGAAGATGAGGACCTAGAAAAGAAAAAGCATGAATTAAAAGATTTCATGACTAATAAGATAATGCACTTGATTGCAAACAAAAGAACAGATCGAATATACTTAGAACTAGAAACTTGGATCACGAATTGAAAGAACACAATAATATTCACAGACGAGTAGATCACCTACCCCAGATAGAGAATCAATATTACTCTCTGATCCTATGAAAAAATCTCAACAACGCAAAGATGCTATACCAAAAGAAGACAAGAATCAAAATGGAAAGAGAAATACTGAGAAGAAGATCACTGTGAAGAAGGCTAGAAAAATTAGTAAGAAGAGAGCACATATCGAAAATTTACAGAAGGGCCCAGAGGGAACTTCGTGGAAGGAAGTGTTGCAAAATTGTAACTTCGTCGGGATATCATAACAACGCCCCATGGCACTTCGCCATGGTGAAGCGATATGACCATTGGAAGCATTATAACCGTTGGACCGACGTTTCAGAACTGCTAGAAAAATAGTTATGACCAGAAAGCTCGCCATCGAACCGTTGGGACCGCGCTGCAATGAACATAACTGCATTAATGGAAAGCTTCTTATCTGTTGGAGAGATCCTTTACTTCATGTATACTTAGTCCGTCGACTGTTGCACCGAGAACACTTTTGCGAATTATATCAGAGCTAACAATAGAACCCATTTCTACTGCGTTGTGCTTAGTAAGTTCAACACCGATTCTATTACTTTGAGCGCTCATCCATCCACCTGATTTTTCCAATCAAGAGCATGAATTTCGGACAAGCTCAGTGCTGTGGAGAAGTTAGTCGAGAAATTTTTAATTGATCTGATGCTCGAGAGAGTGATGTCCATAGGAATTCAAGCTTCATCGACGTGAGGAGTGCAAGGCTCTCCATCGATTGCTCACGGATCTAGACCATCCCGATCGATAGAAGAGAAGAGAACTAAACATAGAGATGATCTATCAAATGCAAAGTTAATCCCAACCATCTTACTCGACTACATCCCGCCTTTGGCTAGCACGGTGAGTCATGATAATGTCCTAAGGGAATTTGATTACACCATGGTTATTGCATACCTCCTGAAGGGGATACATGTATTCAGAACGCAACAAGATAATATCACGACGTTGAAGTTCAACGACTTCAACCTAGGTGACCGCAGTAAAATTACAACATGTTTTCTCCTTACAAGTATCTGACTAGGACGAAGGGGATGAACTCAAAAATAATCCCCCAGCCATGGACTATGAACCTTGCACAGTCCACCCTCTTGAACATGATGAATATACCACACTTTGGAAGGAACCAAGAGGTTAATGCTTGTGTTAAGATCCTGCTATCATGTTACCATGGCAGCTATCTATGGCTAGATAGACACATTATAGTCGATCTGACACTGATCCGTAGGATCAATGGATTGAGCATGGAAGGACCTGACCCGCAAGACTTCTACCCAGGGAATACTTTCGACCGTGCCCTGACACAGAGAATTAAGGACACTTACAATGATGTAGAAAAGGGAATGTGAGGCTACAAGGTAGATTCCATCCAGAATGATGCAGTGTGCCTGGCCCGCCTGTTGATCGTAAGGAAGCTAGTCAGGAAGAACTGACCTACTCAAGTCACATAATTCGTTCTTGACCTAGCTGGGAAATGTGTAGAAGGACTCCAGATGAACTAGGCAAAGTACTTGGTCAACTAGCTGGAATTAGACTGTCGCGAAGCTCAGGATCAGGGCTATTAGTTCTAATTTAGCTGGCTCTTGATCCTCATCACATTTACTGCTTGGGAAATGCCGGAAGGTGCGAACTTCTAGATGTTGAGCCATTCGATTCACTCATTGCGAAGTTCACCATGATTTAGTACTCGAATGATATGGGAAAACAATGGTAGTCGAACACAGTCTTTCATACATATTATATCCAACTGAAGAGGGCTATCAAATTTGTCTCTCGCATGATGCCAAACACACTACATCAGTTTAGATCCCTCATGAAGTTCCATGAAGATTGACACTTCATTTATATCACTGCACGCACAGATGAGCACAAAGAAGAACTTCAATTGTACTACAATCTCACAGAGGAGGACCTTGAAGAGATCACCAAGGACTGGTCTGCACAAATCCTCATCCCTGTAGACCCTACAGAAATGTCAAACCCTAAATTAATTGATAGTTCTGAGACCACTAATGAAGCAAAGGATCATGCTGAACCCAACAGAAGGAAAAAGACTGAAGAGGCCCAAAAATTGAGTAGCGCATCAGAAGGAACTGCTTCAGTATCACCTAGATGAGGGGGTGATGATGAAGTGGAAGAGACAAATGGAAAAGAGGACCAGCATAAGAAAGGCAAAGTAACACCGCCTAGGGACCCTAGTAATGAGGCTGATCCCTTGAAGAAAAGGAAGGTTTCTCCCATGAAACCCACTTCCCGAAAGAAATATAGAGCCATCTTGACTAAGATGCAGACTGTGCTCATTATGGATGACTTCAAATTTATCATCGCAGCTGTAGCAGATGCCTCGCAAGACATCTTGCAGAAACATGAAGCCAAGCAGGAGGAGATGTATGATAGAATCGAGGTTGAACTTAGAGGGGTAAAACAAACCCTTCAATCCAGTCATGCAGTATCCATTGCGCCCCAACCATCAAAAGCACCTGAGTTGGGAGATGAGCTTGCCCAACTCCACAGACTAGTCGATGTGACCGAAGCTCGCCTTCATTGCACACAAAAAGAAAATGAACAAGCCACAAAGGCCCTAAAGCAAGTACAAAAGGTAGTTATAGAGAAACGTTGAGTTGTGCAACAAGAGAAGGCTTCCCTTCAAGCTAAGTTTGAAGAAGAGAAAGTGTAGATCTAACAAGAGAAAGGGAAGTTGCACGTAGAGCAGGTGGGAGT